>PVJC01006682.1:0-54015 GCA_004026665.1 Murina feae | reverse complement strand
GCAGTCTGGGACCCCTCAAGGGATGTCCACCTGCTGGCGTGCCTGGCCAGCCTGGGTGATGGGCTGATGGCTGTTTGCAGGCTTCCCAAGCCCCCCAGTGTGGACCCTCACCCCACTGGGGTATGGCAAGCCTGGCTGAGGGCTGTTTTCAGGCTTCCCACAGTCCCTTCAGGTTTTGGGTCCCTACTGGGGTGCCTGGCCAGCCTGGGTGTGGGGTTGATGGCCATTTTCAGGCTTTCAGGCTGCCCACAGCTCCCATTGACCCAATGTCCCAGCAAGGTTGGCTATAATCAGGTTTCTGGGGTTTATTTATCTTCTGTAATTGAAATGCTGTTGCTTTAAGCCAAAGCCTAGGCAGGTAACGAAGCCTCCTGTTTGCTTCAGCTCCGTGGCTTCTATAATTGAAACAATGTTGCCTTATTAGAGGCTCAGCCAGCCTAGGCAGTTTCCTCCATCGCTGGTGCAATGGAAGCCTCCTGTTTGCTTCAGCTCTGTGGCTTCTATAATTGCAACTATGTTGCCGTGAGCAGAGAGAGGCCCAGCCGGCCTAGGCAGACAGTTTACTCTTGGTACAACAGAAGCCTTCTGTTTGATCTAGTTCCATGGTGGTTGGCCTCCATCTTGGCTGGGTTAATTTGCATACAGCTGCTCTGATTGGCTGGTGGGCATGGCTTAGGCATCCTAGAGAAACGTAATAAAATATAACTATTTTATTAGAGTATATATATAATTGATTTTGAGAGGAAGGGAGAGGGAGAGAGATATAGAAACATCAATGATGAGAGAGAATCGTTGATCGGCTGCCTCCCACATGCCCCACACTGGGGATCGAGCCCACAAACCAGGCATGTGCCCCCACCAGGAATGGAACTGTGACCTCCAGGTTCATAGCTTGAAGCTCAACCACTGAGCAACACCAGCTGGGCTATTTTTATTGATTTCAGAGTGAGAGGGAGAAGGAGGGAGAAACATCAATTGGGAATTGAACTGGCAACCTTTTGGTGCATAGGCCAATACTCTGCCAATTGAGCCACACCAGCCAGGGCTTAGCTATATTTCTTTATTGCTAGGTTTCCTGTCAACACTCATGCCCTAAAGATCTCACTCTCTACCCCTAACAGGCTTATTTCCCCTAATAAAGAGAGTTCTCTCCCTAAAAGAAATTCCAGGAGCACTGTTGAGATGCTACATTTTCACCTCATTTCACTTTTATATTTAAAAGGATACATGCCCAGGTGGAGAGTTTGGTCCCAGTCATGTGGGAGACAACTAATTGAGGTTTCTCTTCCACATCAATGGTTCTCTCTCTGTCTCCTCTTTTCTAATGAAGTCAATAGAAACATATTTTCAAATATAGTTACGGAAAAACATTTCTTTTAAAAAAAAAATGATGCCTACAAAGATTTGGTTAAAAAGTGGGAAATGTTATGATCTGATTTTCAGTGGACAAAAAGCAGGATCTGATGATATGTATAGCATATATAGATAAGTACATCATTTGGAAAATAAAAAAATAGCATAGAAAAAACTGGAAGGAAGCACACACTAAAATGTTATCAGCAGTTGTCTTTGGGTGAGGGTTCTGTGAGTTTTTATCTTTCTACATTTTTATTCTGAGCATTTTCTTTCCATAATGGAAACATGATTTGCTTTTTAGGCAGAAAAAGAAAAATCTTCCTTATATTGAGGAAAAGTTTGTATCCTCTGGTTATCCTATAGTAGTCTTAGTTCTAGTCTTTGAAGGTGCACTAAGTCAAAATGTTTTCCATACGAGTTCTTTTGATGTTTGATCCCACTCCTCTATATTTTTTCTTCTTAAGCTACAACATCCCTCGTTCCTCATCTAAAATGATCATAGTGCCTTTTGCCACCCAGATTGCTGGCCTCAGAAGAATGTGATATTTTATGTATATTTATCCTCTTCAAAGCTTTCCTTGGTGTAGGCCTCTTAACTTCTGAATCACCTACCCAAATTTGGGGATTCTCCCTTTAGAAGCTGAAAATGTCAGGCCTTTGCTTCCAGCCTCCTTTGACACTAAGGCATAGCCATGTGACTGAGGCTCCACCAATCAGACACGCGGGAGACTGGGAAGATGAGGCAGTGGGCAGCACAAATAACCCATTCAGGTAAGTGGCAGAGCAGCAGCTCCACCTAATTTCCTGTTGTAAGAAGCAGCAGTTGTAGGAGCAGAGCCCAGCTGACATCAGGCACAGAAGCAGCAGCAGCTGCACCTAAAGATGGTGGCAGCTGGGCTGTCTTCATAAGGACTGTGCCATGACCTTTGGTATTGTTCCTCACGTTACAGCCTCCAAACTGGCTCTTCCATCCCTCCAATTACTTAAGGAATTTCTCTATACTCTATTAATAAATTCCATTTTTACTAATCTGTTACCTGAATCAAGACCCAGACTACTATAGCTTCCCCAAATCTTCATTTTGACTAGATTTGCCCACAGGCACAGCTCAAAGTGAGAAAAGTTGGGAAAAGCCTCAGCAACACTTTCCAGACCCATCAGAGATCTCAGCTGGGAAGACCTGCTCTGGTGCCCAATTACAGTGCAAATGAGTGATAACCTAAAACGTGGGGCAAGGCCAGCGAGATCCACTTTGAATTATCTGTCGATTCTGACCTCCTCCACAGCCATTTCAGGCTCCAGCCAGCAGGGGGGGCCCTCCTGAAGTCAGCCTCCTTGGCATGGTCTCTCCCCACCCCACCCCACCCCACCCCCCTCAACAACAGGGGCCAGAGAGGCATCTTTCAGCTGGCAGCCCTTTGGGCTGGGTAGACACTGTGCTTGAGGAGGAACCACCTTGCATATCCTGGCAACGGTTTGCAACAAGCTTCTTGCTCTCCAGCCAGTCACATCTCCTTATATCCAAACCACAATGGGATGACCTGGGATCACAAGGCCTGTGCTCCTCACGTGGCCCTGGGAGTATGAGTATTTCTGAGAGCATCAGAGATAGGATACACTCGGCTTTATCTGGAATGTTGGAAAGGACAGAGGAATTATTTTCTAATCCTAGAATTAAAACACTGGAAGTATTTTCTTCTGCCCCCGAGGGCCCCTGAGACTGAGAACTCCCTCTGCCAGTGCCATTCAGGCATTCAGGCATCATCTCACACACCCTCCCTCTGTGCCTTCCTATGTCCCATTATAGATATTTAAAAGCCTGGACTAGACCCCTTTTAGAGGTGAGGAAACTGAGGCTGAGAGATGGGCTTGCCAGCTCAAGTATAAACTCTACCTAGCTTCTGAGAGTCAGGCTTCCTTCTACTTTTCTATCACAGGTCTCTCACAGCCTCCTAAAAGAATATATTGGAACTGTGCCACTCCTTGCACATTTTTATGGTGACATCTAATATTTTTTCATCATTAATTTAAAACAATAGTTTCAGAGGGAGAATGTAATTTCTACTCTTTAATAAATATGGGCATTTTATTATAAAACTGCTATGTTACCCCTTTAAATATATTGAATAAACATCAAATCCCAAGGTCATTTGATGCTCACCGTTATTCATCTTAAAAATAACATGACCAGCCCAGCCAGCGTGGTTCGGTGGTTGAGTGTCGCCCTGTGAACCAGAAGGTCATGGGTTCATGCCTGTGTTGTGGGCTCGGTCCCCAGTGTGTGGCGTGCAGGAGGCAGCCAATTGATGATTCTCTCTCATCATTGATGTTTCTATCTCTCTTTCCCTCTCTCTTCGTCTCTGAAATAAATAAAAACATTTTTTTTTTAAAAAATTACATGAACAGCCCTTCCTGGTTTGGCTCAGTGGATAGAGTGTCAGCCTGTGGACTGAAGAGTCCTGGGTTTGATTCTGGTCAAGGGCACATGAAGGCGTAGAAGGCGTGCAGGAGGCAGCTGATCAATGGTTTTCATCACTGATGTCTCTCTCTCTCCCTCTCCCTTCCTCTCTGAAAACAATAACAATATATTTTTACAAAATAACATGAACAAGCTTTTCTTTAGCAATAAAAACATTTTACATTGTTTCTTGTTCTCCTTGTACTTGTATTTCCATTCCCCTTTCCCCTCAACAATCTAATATCAATGTAACATATTTTATGCTTGAAAGTCTTTTATTGACCACAATATCATACATCTCTGCAGCCAAAGTATGTATATAAGTTAAAATTTAAAAAGAATTTAAGTTTATCTAACTATAAAGCTCTAAGTGAGAAATTTTTTTCTGGTTTGAGTGGCCATCAGAAATATTAATAGTACTCAGATAAGCAAAACAACATAAATATTATGATTTTTATACATATTAAACATAAACACAAAAATATATTGGAAATGTATTTATCAATGAAATTCATGAACTACTTCCCCCAGCCCCACCTTCAGGTAGTTCAGATGTTCATAGTTGAATATTATTTGTTAGAATGAGACCGAATTCAGCATCAAACCTAGTTCCCCCCTTTTTTTTCATTTTAAAGCTGAGAAATCTTGTTCACTTGAAAAGTAGATGGGAAGTGAGATTTGATTTAGCAATGGCATCTACTTCTGAGTTGTCTCTCCTCCCCCCTCCCTCGAGAAAATCATAAAGATCTACAATAAAAAATATTGTTAATGATTCTTCAGGGTTTTGAAAGCGAAGATCCTGGCTTAAAAACCAAAAGAATTTGTTGTCCCGGTTTTGAGCCGCCCACTTTCTCAGCACCTACAGCCCTGCGCTAGCATTTCAAATAGGAGCTTTGGTTAGTGCCCCAGGAATTTCACCCTTTGGGTAGACCCCACTGAGAGACAGCGGATAGTGACTGGTGAGCCTCACTACTGAAGGCAGGGAAGGTGAAATTGTGGAAGAGGAAAGAGTTTGGGTAAACAGAACTTGGAAGTTGAAGACCTGCAAGTTGATTTTCTTTCTTTCTTTCTTTCTTTCTTTCTTTCTTTCTTTCTTTCTTTCTTTCTTTCTTTCTTTCTTTTTTTCTTTCTTTTTTTCTTTCTTTTTTTCTTTCTCTCTCTCTCTCTCTCTCTCTCTCTCTCTCTCTCTCTCTCTCTTTCTATATGTTTTTATTGATTTCAGAGAGGAAGGGAGAGAAACATCAATGATGAGGAACAATCACTGATAGGCTGCTTCCTGCCTCCCTCCCACTGAGGCCCAGGCATGTGCCCTGACCAGGACTTGGACCATGACCTCCTGGTTCATAAGCTGACGCTCAACCACTGAGCCACGCCAGCCGGGAAGCAAATTGATTTTCTTAAAACTCTTTGTGCCCTAGAGATGCCCACACTGATAGAGGACCACGGAGTCCCCCATCCAATACCAGAATCCATAGTGCTTGTGCCCATGAATGTGGTATGCTGCCTTCTACATGTATCATTCCTGTTTTCCTACTCTCCTTTCTATGTATGAAACATTTTAAGGACCATCTTGAATCTCAGCTCCTACCTAATGATTCTCCTTTCCCTGAATCCCTACCACACTTAAGAGTTTTTAATATATTATATATATATAATTAATTTCAGACAGGAAGGGAGAGGAAGAAAGAGATAGAAACATCAATGATGGGAGAGAATCATTGATTGGCTGCCTCCTGCATGCCCCCTACTGGGAGTCAAGCCTGCAACTGAGCACATGCCCTTGACCGGAATAGAACCTGGGACCCTTCAGTCCACAGGCCGACGGCTATCCACTGGGCTAGGGCCACACTGAAGAGTTTGAATCTCACTTCCCACCCCTGAAATGTGCATCGAGTTATACTGGCAGCTTTGCTTCTTGACACTTTAGATCAGCGGTTCTCAGGTCGGACGACCCTTTCCCAGGGGTCGCCTAAGACCATCCTGCATATCAGATATTCACCTTACGATTCATAGCAGTAGCATCATTACAGTTATAAAGTAGCAATGAAAATAATTTTATGGTTGGGTCACAACATGAGGGACTGTATTTAAAGGGCCAGAAGCTTGAGAACCACTGCTTTAGATTATAATGAAGCTCTTTGCAACAGAATTTGGTGAACTTACAAAAGACATGGACTTTGATACCACATAAACACAGAAGTTCCAGGAGGGCAGGGGCTCTATATTTTGTTCTGTCATGTAGCCAGCATCTAGCACATATCTGGCATATAGGAAGAGCTTAAATGTTGAATAAATGAACTTGCGTTTGAATCTTACTTCATTCCTTCTAAGCTGTGTGACACCCAGTCATTAACTTTAGAATACTTCACTCGTGAATTCACTTTTTAAAACATCTGTCGCATGCTTCCTGAGGGCCAAGCACACTGTGCGAGGCATGGGGGACCTGCAGGGAGGAAGGTATGCCCCTGTCCTCAAGGAAGTCAAGCCTGTAGTTCGGGGACTGTTACAAAAAGGTGGACAGAACAGCCCATGTGCAAGCCCAGAGCTGCTAGTAGATCCATAGGCACAGGCATAGGACGTCCGCCTGGGCCAGATGTTCACGAGCCTCGCACGCCCACGGGATTTATGAGAATGCGAACTTGACTGTCCAGGCTGCCACCGAGAGACTGGAAAGTGGGAAGAGTCCAGGACAGATCTGCATTTTAGAAAACCCATTCAGGCAGCCCTGGGGGTGGGGAAAGTAAGCAAGAAGACCCAGTTACTGCTCTTATCCCAATTGGAAGGTGGTAAGGGCCAGAGTAAGGCACTGGCCATGAAACTTGGCCCCAATAGGATGGATATGAGAGTGACTGAGAAAAGCCAATCAACCAGACTTGGAGACTGATTAGATATGGGGCAAGATGGAGGGGTCAAAGGTGAGCATGCAGGCAGAAGACACAAAGGCCTTAGCCATGGCAGTGGCCATGGGGATAGAGGACGAGTTGATATGAGAGTATGAAAGAAAGAGAATCTATGGGACTTGATGATGGGTTGTGCATGAGGTGGGTGAGAGGGAGGGAGCAAGTCATTCTAGATTCCTAAATCTCTGTCTTAGGTAATAAGGTCAGGGAGTCAGATAATATGAACAGTTCCTGGTGGGGTAGTTCATTTGGTTAGAGCATCGTCCCAAAACACCAAGGTTATAGGTTCGATCCCAATGAATGCTAAATAAGTGGAACAACAAATGGATGTTTCTCTCTCTCCCTCTCTAAAAAAAAAATAATAATCAGTAAACAGATAATATGGGAAGAGAAGCAAGTTTGGAAGGCTTTGGACAAGTTACCTGACCTTTCTGAGCCTGAATTTCTTCACATGCAAAACAAGAGTAATAACAT
Organism: Murina feae; assembly: GCA_004026665.1. Taxonomy (NCBI): domain Eukaryota; kingdom Metazoa; phylum Chordata; class Mammalia; order Chiroptera; family Vespertilionidae; genus Murina; species Murina feae. The sequence continues at coordinate 46,827 of PVJC01006682.1, read as the reverse complement.
CTACCTCTCAGAGTTGCCATGAGGATTAAGTAACCTGGGAAATTGCAGGGCATAGGATAGGTAGATGCTCAATAAACACTCTGGGTGACACTAATAACAGTTCTTGCTTCTGCGCCAAGCACTTAAGCCTCACAGCACCCCACTAAGGTAGGTACTGTTATTATCCGTATCTCACTCACCTGGGAACTGACGCACAGAGAGGTACAGAACTGTGGCCAACGCCACCCAGTTGGTAAGTGGCAGAGTGTACTTTCCTCGCCCCTGTGCCATATGCCTTATTCTTTCTTGGGCCTATCACTCGGTTTGAGGGAGGAAAAGAGGAAATGGCAGGGCGAATGGACAGCAGACCTGATCAATAATTCACTCCAAGAACATTTTTTATTCGGAAATGTGCCTCCACAACTTGGTGGCAGCTTGGGGGCAGCTGGCCCCTGGCTTGTTTGTTTACTCTTTTCCAGCCCAGCACGTAGGATCCTTGGGGTTAAGGCACAGATTCGAGTTCTCAAGGTTCAACATCCCAGGCAGCCCTAGTGGCCTGGGGCCTGGGGCTGATGCAAAAAATAAGCTCGGTTCCGTTCCGGATCGCTTTGTGGTTGGAGGGCCTCGGCTCCTGACACCGGGTCCCCAGCTCCCTCTTTGCAGGGGCCAGTGTCACCCACAGGCCCGCTGTGGCCAGGTCCTGGGGGGCATGAGGTTGGGGGGAAAGAGGCTAGCACAGGCTAGTTTTCTGGTTCTGGGTCCAATTTATCTTCCTGAGGGGTGGAAGCCGAGACGGGAGCCTCATCCCCACCGTTGAGGGACGTCTGCTGCTCGCTGGTGCTCGGCGAGGCGGTCCTGCTGCCCTGGGATCCCCAGCGGGTCAGCCGCTTCAGGGAGGAGTCGCAGCGGGCAAGGAGAGGGGCCTGGAAGCCCGTGAAGGAGGTGCTGGTGGTGGGACGCTTGTCTGGCAGAGAAAAGGCAGGCGTGAGTCAGGAGAAAGGAACTGCAAAGCGAGCAGTTGACGGGCCTGGCCTCAACCCCGGGGGAGGAGAGTCTGCTGGCCTTCAGCCACGCAGGCTCCGTCGGTCTGGAGGCGCCCCTCGCCCTTCCTCGCTCCAGGGAGAGCGCCAAGGTCTCGCCCGCCCTCACCTCCAGGTTCAATTGGATGCATGAGCCTGTTCATCTGGACATTCCAGTGTTTCACGTTGGTGCTGGCCTGGCGCAACTTCCGCTGGGCCGCCTGTGGGACACAGCCAGCGGGGAGTGGGTCAGAGCCACTATCCAAGGCAGGGTGCCTTACCCTTTGCAGGAGCACAGGCCCCTTAGCATGTGCCCGAGGCTGCTGATGTCTCCTCAGAGAACTCATGCATATTCACACAGTGATGTACACATACAGTTGGTATCCAGTTTCAGGGGACTCCTAAGACCCCTCCCAAAGGGTTGCAAATAGTCATAATTACAGCTTTCGTTTATTAAGTGGCCAAGATGTGTTAAGAATATTTATTATCGTATTCAACCCCCAGAGCAGACGTTAACCACAAACAAGTGCAGAAGAGGTTAAGTGACTTCGCAGGGGCACACGCTGACCTGACGCCACTGCCCCATCTCAGGAGCTAGGGTACGAGCCTCTGCTCCCATGCTCACCCGCCGCTAGCCGCAGCGGGAGGGGTCGTGGAGGAACTTTTCCCTTCCATGTTACATACCTTCGTGTGTGAGTTTTTTACGATGACCACGTAAGCCAACAAAGCGAAATAAAATAAACGCTATTGATAAAAACAAAGCATCAAACTATACAACCTCTCCTCCACGGAGATTTGTGCTTTCAAGGAGAGGATGCAAAATACAGGGATAGCAAAACAGGATCTTGGAAGAGCAGGAGGAAAAATTTTGCCCAGATTAATAGTAATGATAAAAACAGCAGCTAATGTTTCTTCGGTCCTTTACTACAAATAATCACCTTTTATCTCGTTCAACCTCATAACAATGCTGTTTCCAGTCTCCAGTCCCCATTCCCCAATGCGGGACTTGAACTCAGAGAGGTCAGGCAGTTCTCTGAGGTCACAGCCAGAGGGGGACGCCACCAGGGTTTGAGGAAAGTCTCAGCCAGTCACCACCCGTCCCTCCGCAGGCCTCACCTCCACGTCCTCATCCGCCCTCTGCCGGTTCTGCCGCACCTCCTCCAGCTGCTGCTGGGCCAGCTGCAGGGAGCGGCTCTGCAGGGCCATCTCCTGCTGCAGCTCTTGCTTCTCCTGCTGCGCCTGCTCGATGTAGCGCTCCTGGTCCTCCTTCAGCCGCATCAGCCGCTTCAGCTTCTCCTCCTCCTCCTCCAGCAGCCTGCGGGCCGGGCGCACTGAGTCGTCTCCAGAGCCCAGGCACCCGGTAGGCGCTCAGCAAGCGGGAAGCCAGGGAGGGGAGTGGGAGGGGCCCCTCAGCCTTACCTGGTCTGGGCCAGGCGCACGGCCTCCTCGTCCCGCCGAGCTTTCACCTCCAGATGCAGGGCCTCCTGAAGCCTCTGCTGCATGTCCTCCAGCTCCTCGATGCGCTGCCGCTGCCGGGCAGCCTCCTCCTCCTTCAGCTCCATCTCAGCCTGCATGGATGCCCGGGCCTGCAGGGGCGCAGAGCCAGGTCAGTGGCTGCACAGGGCAGGCAGGCGGCGGGCGCGTGCCCTTTCCCCGGAGTCCTGCTAGGCTGGCCCCGCTAGTTCTCTCCAGGTGAGAGTCTGGGGAGTTCCTGCATGTCAGCTCCCCTGACCTGATCCCTTTCTGAGAGCCTGACTAGGCCAGATACCAATCAGCGAGCTGATGCTGCAGGGGGAAAGGGACTCAAGTCAGCCCCTGCCTTGCACCAGCCTTAATCATCACTGCCCTATAGGATAATATAATGTGTTATAATGAAGGCTAGCGCTGGGAAGGGCGTGGCTGTAATTAGAATGATCGTGATAACAGCTGTTTCTCGTTTGATCTCACCAGAGCTCTGCAGTCAACATGTTAAGTCACTGAGGGACAGAGGGGCTGAGTACCTCGCCTGCGACCCCAGGGCCCCGAAGAGGCAGCGCTGGGAATGGGTGCACGTGTGTGATTCCAGCTCTGGGTCGCTTCAATCCTAAACCCAATGGCCTCCACACGCTGAGGACGCCCCCACTTTCATCCCCCCTCCCTCTCATCCTGAATTCCCCAAACTGCTTTTATTGTAAACTCAGATCAAGTCTAGGGTCATCCAAGTTCATCCTCCCTAAGGACCTGGTCTTCAGCGGCTCCGGCTCCACCGCACATCTCTCCTCTCTCAGCCACGCCCCTGCCAGTCGCCTGCACCCCCCACCCAGTCGCACCCCTCACGGGCCCACCCGCCCGGCCCGGGCCCCGCCCCCAGCGGCCTCGCCTGCTCGGCCTCGCGCAGCTGGCCCTCCAGCGCCTGCTGCAGCTCCTGGTGCTGGCTGCGGCGCCGCGCCTCCTCCTCCTGCAGCAGGCGCTCCGCCTGCCGCTGCGCCTCCTGCAGCAGCTCCAGCTCCTGCAGCTTCCGCTCCTTCTCCTCCTGCAGCTGCTGCAACCGCAGCAGCTCCTCCTCCTTGGCGACTCGGCGCCGCTCCCGCTGCTCGCGCTGCTCGCGCCGCTTCTGCTTCAGGTCCTTGTGCAGCGATGTCTTCCCCTCGGCCTGCAGGCGGATGGCCATCTGAATGGCTGCGAAGGGAGCGGGAGGGAGTCAGCAGGCGGCTAGCCCGAGTCGCCTCCAGCCTCCCGCTGGGCAAAGTGTCATCACCCGCTTCACACAGAGGAGGCGACCGGGGCCCAGCCAGACCCAGGCCACCGGGCGAGCAGCTCACCAGCGGTCCACTCCTGGCGCTGGCGCGTGTCCGAGGCGCTCATCTCGTACGTGCGGGAGGCCGTCTTCACACAGAACATGCAGCGCTTTCCCTCGCGGTCAGGCAGCACCTGGGCGAGGGCAGGTGTCCAGGTGTCACTGAGGTCAGGGTCACACTGGCCCTGCCCCAGAGGTGCTCCAGCTCCAGCCCCTACCCGTCCTGGCTGACCATCTTCCCCGGCCACCCTCCCACTCTGTTTGCCGGGAGCCGGTGTGTGTGCGCCCAGCCTGGAGTTACGTGTGTCCTCACAGCTCTTGAAGACTTTGCTCCTTGAAGGGGGAGTGGGCTCTTCCCATCTTGGTGTCTCCCCACAGGGCCTAGCATCTAGTGGCCACTAAGTGTTCATGCAGATCATGCTTGAACACCCCCAGTGACCGGGTCCTCACTATCCAGAAGGTTCTCCATTCATTTATTTCACAGATATTTTGGAGTGTCTACTGAGTGGCACTCATTGTTCAGGCATTTGGGATACTGAGAATGCCTCACAGACCAAATCCCTCCCCGCTAAGCTACACTCTAGTGGAAAATAATAGTTACCACGTTTTGAACTTCTTATGTTGTAGGGTCTGTACTAGTATTTTTTATTTATCATGTTATTCACTCCTCCCAGACAACCTTGTCAGCAAGGCATCATTATCTCCACTTTAGAGAAAGAAACAGAGGCTCTAAGAGGCCCAGAACTTGCCCATTTCACACCGCCTGTTAGTGGTGGAGTTGGGATTTCTGCCTAGATCTGTGTTCTTCCCACAGTGACACCTTTTTCCTCATTTGACAAAAATGGACAGAGACTAGGGTGGCTATAATAATTTTTTAACATGTAAAATAACAAGTGTTGGTGAGGATATGGATAAATTGGAACCCTCATACGCTGCTGGTAAGAATGTAAGCAGGTGCAGCCACTATGGGAAACAGTTTGTTCCTCTAAAAGTTAAATACAATAACCCTATGATCCAGCAATTCTACTCCTAGGTATGTACTCAGAGAAGTGAAAACACATCTCCCCCCAGAAATTTGTACATGGATATTAATAACAGCATTATTCACAACTAGAGACCTAGTGTATAAAAATTTGTGCACTCGGGAGTAGGAAGGTGTAGTCCCTCAGCCTGGTCTGTGCCCTCTCGTAGTCCAGGACCCCTCAGGGGATGTCTACCTGCCAGCTTAGGCCCACTCCCCAGGGGATTGGGTCTAAGCTGGCAGTCAGCTTAGGGCTCTGGCAGCCTGGGAGCCTTCGGGGGGTATCTGACTGACAGCTTAGGCCCACTCCCCATGGGAAGCGGGCCTAACCCACAGTCAGACATCCTTAGCACTGCGGAAGAGGAGGGAGAGGCTCCCACCACAGCTGCTGCTCTCGTAGCCATCAGCTCAGCTTGTGGCTGAGCAGTGCTCCCCCTGTGGAAGCAAACTGACCACCAGGGGGCAGCTTCTGCATTGAGTGTCTTCCCCCTGGTGGTCAATGCACATGATAGTGATCAGTTGTTCCCGGTTGTTCTGCCATTAGGGTCAATTTGCATATTACCCTTTTATTATATAGGATAGCAAACAGAAGGCAATAACTCAATGCCTATCCTATATAATAAAAGCCTAATATTCTAAGTGTCTGGTCATTTGTTCATCCATTCAACCAATCAAAGCGTAATATGCTAATGATATGCTAAAACTTCTCAACTGCTCGCTACGACGTGCACTGACCACCAGGGGCCAGATGCTCCAACTGCTAGGTTAGCTTGCTGCTGGGGTCTGGCCAATCGGGACTGAGCAAAACGAGCTGGACACGCCCTGGAGCCCTCCCACAGCCCCTTCCTCCAGCCAGTCCCACCCATTATCAGCCCCCAACACCCCAATCGGGGGCAGGCCAGCCAGACCTCACCCATGCACAAATTCATGCACCAGGCCTCTAGTCAACAAATAAGAGGCAAATGTCGTATATCTACAATGGAATATTATTCAGTCATGAAAAGGAATGAATTCCTGATCCATGCCACAACATGATGAGCCCTGGAAACATTATGCTAAGAGAAATATGCCAGACACAAAAACCCCCAATATTGTACTATTCTACTTACATGCAGTGCCTAGAATACTTATTCATGGAGATAAAGGAGGGGTGGGTGAGGATGATTTATTGCTTAATGGGTACAGAATTTCTATTTGGGATGATGAAAAAGTTTTGGAAATAGACGATGGTGATGGCTACACAACACTGTGACTCTATTTAATGCTACTGAATTGTACACTTAAATGGTTAAAATGGCAAATTTCATGTTATACATATATTTTTCCTACTATTAAAAATCTTTTTGTGCCTGGCCATCCACTCAGCTTTCTCCAGCCCTTTAAGCCCTATGAACCAGGAGGTTGAGCATTGACCTATGAACCAGGAGGTCACGGTTTGATTCCCGGTCAGGCACATACCTGGGTTGTGGGCTCAGTTACCAGTGTGGGGCCTACAGGAGGCAGCTGATCAATGATTGTCTCTCATCATTGATGTTTTTATCTCTCTCCCTCTCCCTTCCTCTCTGAAATCAATAAAAATATTTTTTGTTCTTGTTTTTTTTTTTCCAGTTTTTAAATTATTGCTTAAAATATTACAAAGAGTAGTACATACGTCTCTTTTTTTCCCCCCTTGACCTTTCCCCGGCCTCCCTTACCCCCCAGTGTCTTGTGTCCATTAAAAATATTTTAAATTTAGAAACCAAACCAAACCAAAAAAACCTTTTTGTTTTAAGCCTCTAAAACAAGCATGTCAAACTCGTGGCCTGCGGGCTGCATGTGGCCCACAACAAATATTTTTGTGGCCCAGCCGATATAACAGTATGAAAGAAATGTTTTAATAAAAACTTTGTAACTTAATTTTTACAATATCCTATTATGTATGCCTAGCCCTACAATATTCCATTGTAGATATACAACATTTTGCTTCTTGATTTATTTGTTGACTGGACGCCTGGTGCATGAATTTGTGCATGGGTGAGGTCTGGCTGTCCCCTATGGGGCCCATTGGGGGCGGGGCCAGCTGGTTTGGCTCAGTGGATAGAGTGTCAGCGTGCAGACTGAAGGGTTTCAGGTTCTATTCCAGTAAAGGGCACATGCTCCGGGTTGTGGAATTGATCCCCAGTAGGGGGCAAGGAGAAGGCGGCCTGTCAATGATTCTCTCTCATCATTGATGTTTCTATCTCTCCCTCTCCTTTCCTCTCTGAAATCAATAAAAATACATATTTAAATAAATGCTTAAGTGACCGTTGTGACTGGTCGACCAAATGACCAGTCTACCAGTCGCTATGATGCACACTAACCACCAGGCGGCAGACACTCAACACAGGGGCTGCCCCCTGGTGGTCAGTGCACTCCCACAGCCAACCTCCCATGGTCCCCCTCCCTGGCTGGCCGACTCCTACCAGCCCCCAGCCCCTGGCCAGGCTGAGGGACCCCACCCGTGCATGAATTCGTGCACTGGGCCTCTAGTTGTCAATAACGAACTACAGTGTTTGCTAATGACTGATTACTATCATGTTGCATTCATTTCCCTTACATGCTTGTGCACAGGTGCACCATTTCTCTCCACTAACAGCAGCGGATAATTTAGCAGCCGATTGCCGTGTCATTAGTCTTGGACTGACTTGTTTGGTGCACAACAGGTAATATTTTGCTTTTGGAGAACAAGAAAAATAGGTTTATTTGCATTCCACTTATTAATTTGTGCAATTATTCAGTGTTTGGTAAGGTAATGTTCAAGAAAAAATATTAATTTTGATTAAAATGTTCTAGTATTTTATGTTAATGATGACTCATTTATTTCAGCCCTTTGTATTCAGCATGTCTCTATCGAAATAAACCTACGTTTCTATGAAAATTGAAGCTTTTGTTTTTTCGTGGCCCACATCAACTTAAACTTTGCTTATTTGGCCCGTGTTAGCCTTTGAGTTTGACATGCTTGCTCTAAAATAATAATGGATAGAACCAAGGGAGGAAAAGGGAGGGAAGGGGGAAAGGAGAGGAGTGTGGAGAACGAACAAGGAGGTGAAGAGTTGCCAAAGGGAATGGACTTTAGGTGAAGGAGAAAGACCTTTAAAGAGGATTTTGAGGTTTTTCTGGGTAGTGTGAGACATAAGCTGTCTCCTCTGAAATCTTTAGCAAAATCCACATTATTCACCAATGACTTTGCAGGTTTTTAATATATATATATATTTAGTATATATTCAATATATATTTAATAATTAATAATATATATTTTATATATATATATATAAAACATATACATATGTTTTTTAAATATATATCTTTATTGATTTCAGAGAGAAAGGGAAAGGGAAAGACAGAAAAAAACATCAATGATGAGAGAGAATCATTGATGATCAGCTGCCTTCTGCATGCTCCCCAACTAAGGATGGAACCCACAACCCGGGAATGTGTCCCCAACGGGAATCAAACCGGGACCCTTCAGTCGGAAGGCCAACGCTCTATCCACTGTGCAAAACCAGCTAAGGCTAATATATATATTTTTTTATTGATTTCAGAGAGGTAGGGAGAGGGAGAGAAAGATAGAAATATGGATGAGAGAGACACTTTGATGGGCTGCCTCCTGCACACTCCCTACTCGGTATTGAGCCCAGCCCCCAACCCAGGCATGTGTGCTGACCAGGAATCAAATCTGGGACCTTCTGGCCCATGGCTTAATCCACTAAGGCACACCTGTTGCGTTGCAGGTTTTTTTAAAAAATAAAAAAACAACAACACTCCTGACATGGAAGAGAATGGCCTTGAGATACCCAGGTACTAGTATAGTTGGGTTACACGCATCTAAGCAGAAATAGTCACTGGCTTTTCTCCACTCGCCCTCCTCCTGAGCCTCTTGCCCTCACACCCCATGGAAGGCCTCCTGGGCCCTGAGGTGTGCGCCGACCTTCCCCCTGGGCCCTTACCTCCACACAGCACTGCCCGTCCAGGGGGATAGTGCCTCTTTTCTCCTTGCACTCTTCACTCGCAAAATAGCAGAGGCAGCTGGGCTGCAGCTGGAACCAGCGTTCTGCCCAGTTCCTCCTCAGGTGCCCTCGCTTCCACAGGTAGCCCTGCCAGACAGGGCAAAGTCAGAGGCTTCACTGCCCCCCTTCACTCCTCCTTGGGGTCCTCCCTTGTTGCCAGCTTGGCCTGACCTGCTTCAGGACATCTTGGATGAGCTCCTGGTAGACCTCGTGGATGGCCATGCTGAGGGTGTCCCGCCCCACGCCACGAAGACAGCGGCCAGAGTTGAAGAGCTCCAGGAACTGCCAGACGCTGAGCCCCCCGGTGGTCTGGGCTGCCTGGGCCTCCTGGGCCTCCTGAGCCAGCAGCTCCTCCAGCTCCGCCAAGCTCACCTCCAAGCTCATGCTGCTGAGCACCTTCTTCAGCAGGTACTCCACCTGAAGGGGGAGAAGGCCTGTGACTGCTCAGGCAGTGTTGCTGGTACCAACACTAGGGGGCCCTCCCCACCTGGCTCCCAGAGCCTGGGCAGAGGTGACCAGGAACAGGGGGTTGGGAGTGGGGGCAGAGAACTGAACTGGTGGACCAGGGAAGAGATTTGGGAGGGGATCCTGGAGTCCCAACCCCAAATCAGGCATCCACTCTCTTTCCCCTACTTACAGTCCCATTCCTGCCTGCCTTAAATTAAGGGCAGGCGAAGGTAGGCGCTACACGCTAGGCGGGGGCTAGGCAGAGGCAGCAGGTCACAGAACATATCAGAGGGGGTACAAGAGCCTCTCATCCAATACCCTCACTTAGCAGATGACAAAACTGGGGCCCAAAGGGGGAAGTGACTTGTTCTAAATCATACAGCAAATTGGTGCAGCCAGAACTTGACTTGGATCCTATGGGAGCCCTCTGCTGAGACCCAACCATGGGGGCCCTCCCTTTGGGGAGGGCGAGGGGCCTGGCGATGGGGATAAGCAGGGCAGGGACAGGAAACCTGTTGGGGAGGAACCGGAAGCAGTGGTTGGGGTACATCCTGCTGCAGTTGGTTCACACTGCGTGCTGATCACAGCAGCAAGCAGCCTTCTGGGAGGCCACCTGCCCTGACTGACAGGATCTGGCAAGGCTGCCAGCCCCGGTGTGTGTAGATGGACACGCATCCCTCTCCTGCCGCTGCAGCTTCTTGGGAAACCCTGGGTCTCAGCTGGACAGGGTGGGGTGCTCCAGTTCAGGGCTCAGGGGCTCCCCTCAATGTTCCCACAAATAGAAGCAAGGATACACATCTGAGAGCAGGCAGACGTGTGAGTACTTCTTGTAAACACGGAGGACTCTCCCTGTCTGCCCTAATCCAAAGACTTAAGTTCACCCTGACATCCTCACACTCAAGAGGGCTTAAAAGGCTGGAGAAGGCTGAGCGGACGGGAGAGGGTGGAGCGCAGAGGGTGGCAGGTTGACGGAGAAGGGGGCCGTCCCGACCTCACTGACAGTTGAGGAGGGAGGGGGCATTGCTGGCCTCTACTCCCAGGAAACCTCTCTAGTCCTGCACTGAGTCTGCCCCTGCTCTCCCTGTACTGTAGCAGGAGGGGAAACTCTGGAGCCAGGTCAGACTCAGTTGTCCGCCTGGAGTAACTGAGAGAGTTCCTAGAAAGGTCTCCCCCCACTTCCCTCCTAGCACACCTTCTCCGGGTACCTCAAATCCTGCCATTTGATCTTAAATGTTTTTGTTTTAAATGCTCAGTAATGTAAATAGAATTGCAGGTCGCTTTCCTGCTGTGAGGCCGGCAGGGCCTGGGGGACTGTGGTTTTGCTTCTCCTGAAAGAAGGCACAGGTGTTCTGATAAGGCAGTTGTGGGGGCCTGCAGGTAGCGGGGTGGAGACAGGCATCAGCATGGAAACACAGAGAAGAAAGGGGTGTGGGAAAGTACAAAGGCCAGTGGGCTCCCTTCATGGTTTGGCTGAGGCCTGGCCTCAACTAATGCAGTCCCTGGGGCTGCCATCACCCTCACCTCATCTGGAACCATGATCAGAGGGTACTTGTCCTCAGACAGGAAGTTGAAGAGGCACCAGAGGCGGAAGGCATCCTGATTGGAGAGCATGCTGTTCCCATTGCTATCCACCCGGTAGTTCTTCTTGGCCGTCAGGGTCCAGCACAGCTCATCAAAGTGCTCCTTCACAAAAGCCCCCTCCTCCACCTGCCACCAGGCCTGCAGGTCAGTCAAGGAGGCTGCCCAGCCCAGTTCTACCCCACCCCAGGCTCCAGCTCGTTTCTTGGGTCATCTACTCCCCTGCTCCCCACCCAGCCAAGTCCCCCTCTAACTGAGGTATCCCTGAGCTGATTACCAGGTAACTAGCTGGTTCCAACCACCCTCCCCCCCTCCCCACCCCTACACACACACATTCATATCCACCCAAGTTCCCTTAGCTTAGAGGAGAAAGAAGGAAGGCCCTGGGGGGATGGGCAGTCAAGAAGAACCTGAGAAGACAGTGACAGCTGGGAGGAGCAGGGGGGACGGCCAAGGGGGAGCTGGAGAGCTCTTTGTACAGGTTACAGCCTGAAGCTGGAGGTGGGACTCGGCAGGGATGGGGTGGGAAGCTACGGGAAGGGTGGGGGCTAGGACAGAGTTGATGGAGACTGAAGGTGAGCTAAGGGGGGCAAGGAGGGGTGAGTGGCTGGGAAGTGAAGGATGGAAATGGAGATGTGCAGAGGGGACAGAAGTGGGAGTTTATAGGGGGAGGACATGTATTGGAGTGCTGGCTGGGAAGTGGGGAGAGGTAGAGGTGCCTCCCCTGGCTGGGCCCTACCTTGTCCAGGATGTACTTGTTGAGGTAGGGCATGTACCCCTGGCTGGACACGGGACCATCGTCATCATCTCGGAAGTGCTCCTCCAGAGCCACAGGGTCATGGGGGATGTGCAGGACCGTGTACAGGTTATGGGACAGCACCTGAGACAGAAGGGCAGTTAACCTTCCTGCACCCCATCCCAAACTGGGCCAATCGACAGCTTCCACCTCTGTCCCCTGCCCCATTCTGGAGAAGTCCTCTGCACTCATTGTGCAATTCAATCATAACACCACACATATATAATGGAGTATTATCTACACTAACAAGAGAGAAACATGCAAATTAACCATCACTCCATCACTCTGCCACTCTGCTACACCCACCAGCCAATCAGAGCAATTATGCAAATTAACCCAACAAAGGTAGTGGTTAATTTGCATATGCAGGTGCGGAGCGAAGATTGAAGACTACTGAAGATGGTGGTGGCCACGGAGCTGGAGCGAGAAGGAGGCTTGGGTTGCTCCCGGCGACGAAGGAAGCCAGGCTTCCAGTCCGCTTTGGGCTCTGCTCAAGAAGGGGTTGTGGCCTGGGCTCCACTCAAGGAGGGGCTGGGGGCTTGGGTTGCTGGGGACAACCCAGGCTTCCAGTCTGCCCTGGGCTATGCTGGAGAAGCTGGGGGCTGGGAGCAGCCTGAGCGGAGAAGCCAAGCCAAGCCTCCCTGCTGCAGCCGCACCGAAGGAAAACCTGGTGCCGGCAGCCAGGAAACAGAAGGCCTATTGCGCGTGAATCTTCGTGCAACGGGCCACTAGTTCAGCCGTAAAAAAGAATGATTTTGCCATCTGCCACAACATGGATGCTCAGTGAAATAAGTCAGAGAAAAACAAATAGGTGTGATCTCAATTATATGTAGAATCTAAAAAAACAAACAAACACAAAAAACAGAGAACAGATTGGTGGTTGCCAGCGGTAGGGAGAGCGAGTGGGAAAAAATGGGCGAAGGGGGTCAACGTTACCAACTTCCGGCTATAAAACAAGTCATGGGGCGCAACGTCCAGCCTGGTAACGGCAGTTAATAGCACTGTATTGTACATTTACAAGTTGCTAAGAGTCCATTTGTCCAGCAGGAAGGAGGCTGGAGTTGAGGAAAAGAACTACCCTGTCTTCCAGGGCTTTGAGGAGACCAGATGCGTGGTCTTCTGGCCAGGCGTCTGTGATTGCACATTGTTGGCGCCATCGTTGTGCCCCTGGGGGTTGCAGCTTTCTGTAAGTTTCTTGGTTTCTGGAACCCAGAAAGAAGGCCTTTGCAGATTCCCACAGAAACTATCATTCCAGGGAAGAATTTGAGGAGATGAAGAAGGCTGTGGCGTCTCTCAGAGTGCAAAGTGACCTTGGAATGTAAAGAATTTCTTTGGGTTGAATTCCATGCAAGTTTGTCATCGAGCCGTGTTCCTGAACTCTGAGACAGGGATATCTGAGCTAAGGAATAGTTCTCTCGATAAATAAATGATTAAGAAATTTTAAAAAGTCCGTCTGGCGAGGCTCAGTGGTTGAGCATTGACCTATGAACCAGGAGGTCATGGTTTGATTCCCAGTCAGGGCACATGCCTGGGTTGCGAGCTCGATCCTGGTGTGGGATGTGCAGGAAGCAGCTGATCAATGATTCTCTCATCGATGTTTCTGTCTCTCTCCCATTCTCATTTCCTCTCTGGAATCAATAAAAATATATTTAACAACATCAAAAAAAATTAAAAATAAATAAGTAAATAAATAAGGAAGTTGCTAAGGGAGTAAATATTAAGTCTTAATCACAAGAAAAAAACCTTTTTTTGTACCTACACGGGATGACGCATTTTAACTAGACTTACTGTGGTGGTCATTTCCCAATACAGTTGACCCGTGGACAGCGTGGGGTTAGGAACAACAATGCCCCCACCTCCACCGCCACAAAGTCGAAAATCCGAGTATAACTTTTGATTCCTCAGAAACTTAACTACAGCCTGGCTCAGGGGTTAGAGTGCTGTCCTGTACACTGAAGGGTTGCGGGTTCGATTCTCAGCACATACCCAGGTTGTGAGTTTGAGCCCCAGTTGGGGTCCCTATGGGAGGCAACAGATGGATGTTTCTCTCTCACAACAGTGTTTTTTTCTCCCTCTCCTTTCCCCTCTCTAAAATCAATAAAAACACACACACATTTAAAAGCTTTTTTAAAAACATAACTACAGTTGTCCCTCGGTATCTGCGCGGGATTGGTTCCATGACCCCGTGGACACCCAGTTCTGCAGATGCTGAAGTCCTTCCCATCACATGGCGTAGCACAGTGCATCCAGTCGGCCATCGCTGTTGGAACCCCAACCATGGACTGAAGCGACTGTTTGAGCCATGGTTGGTTGAATGTACGGATGTAAAACTGGCAGATAGGGAACGCTGAATATATGTCTATTGAACACTATCCACGTATAAGTGGACCCGTGCGTTCAAACCCGTGCTCAAGAGTCTACTGTATGTACAAATAGTGAATCATTACGTTGCACACCTGAAACTAATGTTAAATGTCAATTATACCTCAAAAAACAAGCACAAAAAAACCCTAAAACTTACATACTCACTCTGCACCAAAAACTGAGCTAAGCATTTTACATATACTTCACTTAACCCCCATAATACTGTTAACATCTCCATTTTAGGAATTACAAACAACAATCCTTGGCCCTGAGACATTAAGTAACTCACCCGAGGTCAGAGAGCTGGCAGAGCTGGGATCAACCCAGGCAGCCATGCTCTGAGCCACTGCCTAGGGAGGGGGACCTGCCCTCTTTCAGAAAAGGTCACGGAAGCTCCACCCACCGACAGCAAGAGCCTGATATTCAAACACAGCTCTGCAGAACCCAAAGCCGGAGAACTTCCTGCGACGTGGGGCAGGGAGATGGCCTGTCACTCAGGGCAGAAGCCCCAACCTGATTGGCTCCCACCAAAGACTCTATGTTTGGGCTGCAGCTTGCCTGGCACCCAGGTGTGTCCACGGCTGCAGGCATAGGCGGTGTGCAATCCCAGGCACTGGCCTGCTAGAGATGGAAGGGAGCTGCAGAGGCTCAGAGGAGTGTCCTAAAATGGTCTGTGGGGGACAGATGTGGAGGACAAGGCCTGGAAGGGATGGAGGCCATAAAGGTATGGAGGGGAAGCAGGGGTTGGTTACCATAATACTAGACATAAGAGGTTGAACAGGGAAATCGGGGTGTGGGGGATGCCTTGAGGTGATTCTGCTCTAGTACTTATCACACGTCACTGTGCACACCTGCTATGTGCCAGCCCCTGCATGAGCTGCTTTCTCCTGCACACCACAGGCCTTCGTAAGTGCTTCTCTCACGGCTGACTCCATCGTCAGTTAACCTTGGGATCAGCTCCTCTGAGGCAGAGCTGGCAACATCTACAGAGGGCACGCATGCCCAGTCTTCATTTCTCTATTCTCTCCTGTGAGAAGAGGGGAAGAAAGGACTGAGACTTCTCCCCGGTGTTCTTGGGCCTCAGGTTCAACTTGGCAAAGTGGGATGTTGGGGGGCTCAGCAGATCGTGTTTTCTTTTCCCTAACTTCCCTCTGGGAGCCATCCCTGATCCCCACCCCACCCCTCTTTCCCACACTCTTCAAATGATCTCACATGCCATCTTTGGTTTCGCCTTCTCTTGTTCTAGAGGACAGCAGAAGTTTCTTCCTCATGAACTCTGCCCCCCTCCTATTTTGATAATAGAGACGTGATTTCCCTTTGAGAAGTACCTCTCCCCCATTCTCAGCATGTGCGCTATTGACCATTTGCACCCCTACCCCACCTATCTGCAAGGGTGGGCACATCAAGGTCACAATGATTGCTTCAAGGAAGGGCAGGCACATGACCAAACTGGGCCAATGAGAATCAGCCCTAGGATTTTTGCTTCCTCTAGTGCAGTGGTTCTCAACCTTCTGGCCCTTTAGTTACAGCTCCTCAAGTTGTGGTGACCCAACCATAAAATTATTTTCGTTGCTACTTCATAACTGTAATGTTGCTACTGTTATGAATCGTAATGTAAATATCTGATATGCAAAATGGTCTTAGGCGACCCCTGTGAAAGGGTCGTTCGACCTCCAAAGGGGTCGCGACCCACAGATTGAGAACCACTGCTCAACCTGTGAGAAACAGGTATACTCTTTCCATGGAATTGTTAAATTAGGTGCAGCTGACATCTTTGTCCCATCGTGGGAAGTACCTGCTTACGAATAAAGCCATGAGTGGAAAAAGCAGAATCTACACCTATAAAAGAGTAACATGCAAATTGGTGTCACTCTGCTATGCCCACCAGCCAATCAGAGTGATATGCAAATTAACCCAGTAAAGATGGCGGTTAATTTGCATACACAGGTGCAGAGCGTGTAAGACTGAAGACTAAAGACAGCACAGAAGGAAGCCAAGTGCTGCAGAAGGGAGTGAAGGGAACAGAGCTGAGGCAGCGGAGATGGTGAAGAAGGGAGGGAGCAAGGCAGTGGAGATGGGAGGGAGCAAAGTGGCGGAGAAGGGAGCTAAGCACGCCTTGGCGGGCTTCACTCCTTTTCTGCTTCGCTCCGGCTCAGGAAGCCCTATTCTTGCAGGAATCTTTCTGCAACGAGCCTCTAGTCAAGAGATAAAGAGAGTCATCATTTCAGAACGTGGCCCAGCTATGCCTGACATCAGTGTTGTGCTTAGAGTTCTGGTTAGGGGAGCCAGTAAAGAACATCTCCCTTTAGTTATCTTGAGTTGGGTTTCTATTATTTATATCCAGAAAAAAAACACACATAACACATCTGTGATCACAGGACACCAATCCCCAGTCCAAGAGGTGCCACTGGCTCAATGCCCCTTACAGCCCAGGGTGACTAACACAGAGAAATAGCCACTTCCAGAGAGACACGCGTTACTCTAAGAGTTTTACCTATTTCCACCTGTTGCTTCCTTATCTTCCTTCAAGTCTCTTAAAGCACAGCTTTAAGAAGCTTCCTGCATAGTCCAACCAAACCGCTTCACTTCAGCAGTGGCATGGGGTGGGGGTGGGGCTTTGGGTAGACTCCTTCCCATCCTGAGCCTAAGCTTTGGGGTCAGTAAAACAGGATAACGCCTGCCATGGCTGTGAGGCTGGAGTGCCAGACTTAGGTCTGCATGGAGCAAATGGCAGTTCCCTTCCTGTATCGAAGTGCAGTTTGTATTGTTGTTAATCCTCACCAGAGGACATTGTTTCCATTGATTTTTGTTATTTATTTATTTAAATTTATCTTTGTTGTTGGAAGTTTTAAAGGTGTCCCATTTGTTTGTTTGTTTGTTTTTGTTTTTCCCACTGACTCCCTTTACCATGTACCCGCCCCACCACTGTATTGTTTGTATCCATGATTTTTAGAGAGTGGAAGGGAGGAAAGGAAGGGGGGGCAGAGAGAGAGAGAGAGAGAGAGAGAGAGAGAGAGAGAGAGAGAGAGAGAGAGAGAGAGAAAAGAAGAAGAAGAAGAAGAAGAAGAAGAAGAAGAAGAAGAAGAAGAAGAAGAAGGGAAGAGAGAGAAACACTGATGTGAGACACCGATTGGTTGCCTCTCACAGGCACCATGCATGATTGAAACTGCACAGGGTGACACTCTAGCCACTTAGCAACACCAGCCAGAGCGAAAGTGAGCTTTTTTACTGAACAGATTGACATAGACACAAAGACTGGTGAGATCAAATCCCGAGAAAAGAAAACTTGAGGAGAAACTTTTCTCCAGACTGAGGAGAAAAGGAAACTTGAATGCCCCACTGGTGAGGTGTGAATTGGTGTTCTTTCTGGGGGCAAGAATCTCTCAAGCTTAAAAGCTAGCATGAGTCCAGCATTTCTTTTTTCTTTTTTTCTTTTTTAAAATATTTTATTGATTTTTTACAGAGAGCAAGGGAGAGGGATGGAGAGTTAGAAACATCCATCAGCTGCCTCCTGCACACTCCCCACTTAGTACATGCCCTTGACCTGAATCAAACCCAGGACCCTCCAGTTCACAGGCCAACGCTCTATTCACTGAGCCAAACTGGCCAGGGCATGAGTCCAGCATTTCTAATCATCCAACCTACAGATACTCCAGGGACCAGCTACATGCACCAAAGCATCTACTCTGATAAAAGAGTAATATGCAAATTAACCATCACTCCGAGACACCTAAGCCATGCCCACCAGTCAAGCCACACCCACCAGCAAATCAGAGCAACTGTATGCAAATTAACCAAGCCAAGATGGAGGCTGGCAGTCACGGAGCTAGAGCAAACAGGAAGCTTCCATTGCAACTGCCTGCCTAGGCTGGCTGGGCCTCTCTCTGCTCACAGTAACAATGTTTCAATTATGGAAGCCACAGAGCTGAAGCAAACAGGAGGCTTCGCTACCTGCCTAGGCCTCCGCTCAAGGTAACAAAGTTTCAATTATAGAAGATAAATAAACCCCAGAAATCTGATTCCAGCCAGCCTCGCTGGGACGTTGGGTCAATGGGAGCTGTGGACAGCCTGAAAATGCCCTCAGCCCCTCACCCAGGCTGGCCAGGTACCCCAGTAGAGACCCAAACCCTGAAGGGACTATGGACAGCCTGAAAACAGCCCTTAGCCTCTCATCCAGGCTGGCCAGTTACCCCAGTAGAGACCTGAACTCTGAAGGGACTATGGGCAGTCTGAAAATGGGCCTCAGCCCGTCACCCAGGCTGGCCACACCTCCATGGGGTGAGGGTCCCCACTGGGGGGCTTGGCCAACCTGCAAACAGCCATCAACCCCTCACCCAGGCTGGCCAGGTATGCCAGCAAGTGGACATCCCCCGAGGGGTCCCAGACTGCTAGAGGGCACAGGCCAGGCTGAGGGACCCCCCTAGTGCACAATTTGTGCACTGGACCCCTAGTAGTTCATAAAGTAAAGAAGTGGAGACAGCCTGAGGCTTCCTCAGGAAGGGAGGGCACAGCGTGTTGCAGGCCTGTGTGTGCTCCTGGGCAAATAATTTTACTTCTCCAAGGCCTTCGTCTTCTCTGGGAGGGCTGTTAGGGGGCCTGCTCCACCGGATTTTTCTAACAAAGAGCTTGTTAGCACAGTGCCTGGTGCCTATTCCTGGACTGGAGTCGCTCTTAATTCCAAACCCCTGAAGGAAGGTGCACAGTGCATTATTTTACAAACATTGTGAGCGATTTTTATCAGTATATTTGTATAAACAGACATAGAAAGCTATGTGCAATATACGAGCAGGTGAAAAAAGTAAGCTGTAGGATAAAATGTTTGTAAAACAAATGTGTGCAAAGATTAAGTTGAGCCTTATCCAACTGCTATTTTGGTAGGTCAAAACATCAGAGGTCAGCAATTTCATATGTTCAACCTTACATACTTACTAGGGGCCCGGTGCACAAAAATTTGTGCACTTGGGAGGTCCCTCAGCCCGACCTGTGCCCTCTTGCAGTCTGGGACCCCTCTGGGGATGTCCACCTGCTGGCGTGCCTGGTCAGCCTGAGTGAGGGACTGATGGTATGGTCCCTCACCCCATTGGGGTGTGGCCAGCCTGGGTGATGGGCTGAGGACCGTTTCAGGCTGCCCACAGCCCCTTCAGGTTTTGGGTCCCTACTGGGGTACCTGGCCAGCCTGGGTGAGGGGCTGATGGCTGTTTGCAGGCTGGCCAAGACCCCCAGTGGAGTCCCTCACCTCATTGGGGTGTGGTCAGCCTGGGTGTGGGCCTGAGGGCCATTTTCAGGCTTTCAGGCTACCCACAGTCCCTTCAGGTTTTGGGTCCCTACTGGGGTACCTGGCCAGCCTGGGTGTGGGCCTGAGGGCTGTTTTCTGGCTTTCAGGCTGCCCACAGCTCCCATTGACCCAATGTCCCAGCAAGGCTGGCTGGAAGCAGGTTTCTGGGTTTATTTATCTTCTATAATTGATTCACTGTTCCTTTAAGCCAAGTCCTAGGCAGGTAACAAACCTTCCTGTCTGCTTCAGCTCGTGGCTTCTAAAATTGAAAGAATGTTGCCTTAGTAGTCGCAGCGAGGACTGCTGTTTGCTTCAGCTCAATGCTTCTATAATTGAGACAATGTTGCAAATATGTTGTTGCCTGGAGCTGGGAGAAGCCCAGCTGGCCGGCAAACAGTTTTACTCCTGCTGCAACAGAAGCTGCCTGTTTACTATAGCAGCTCTGTGAGTGCCAGCCTCCATCTTGGCTGGGTTAATTTGTATACAGTCACTCTGATTGGCTGGTGGGTATGGCTTAGGTGTCCCGAAGAAACGGTCTATTTCAATATTACGCTTTTATTAAATTAAACTAGAGGCCTGATGCATGAAATTCGTGCAAGGGTAGGCCTTCCTTCCTCTGGCTGCCAGCTTTGCAGCCCCGGCCCCTGTCCGCACCCATCTTGGCCTGGCTCTACCACGTCCGCTGCCACAGACCCCCAGTTCTCCAGTTCTGCAGAGCCCCCATGCCCCTGATCGATCACCCTGCAGAGGGTGGCCTGGGCCTCCCTTTTTGAAGTGATTGCAGAGCCCCCCGATTGATCACCCCACTGGCTGGTAGCCTGGGCCTCCCTCTGCAGAGCAATCATGGGATGATGGCAGGGCCCCCTGACCAATCACATTGCATCCGCCTTGACTGGCCTGGTGCCAGTGTGTGTCATAGCATGGTGACCAGACGGTTGTTCTGCTGTTAGGCTGTTTGGGTGATTTGCATATTATGATTTATTATTATAGATTTGTACATAGAAAAAAAATTAGCCCTAATGGTGTGCTCAGTGGTTAGAACATTAGCCTGACCAAAAGGTCCCAGGTTCGATTCCCAGTCAAGGGTGAGTGTCTTTGTCGCAGGTTCTATCCTCGGCTCCAGTCAGGGTGCATGCAGGAGGCAACCAATTGATGTGTCTATCTCACATCAGTGTTTCTCTCTCTCTTTCTCTCTCCCTCTCCTTCCCTTCCACTTTCTCTAAAAAAATCAGTGGAAACCTCCACACTCATATCCCCATTTCTGCTTTATTTTCCTCCAAGTCATGTATCAGCTTTTTTCAGTTATCATGTTCTCTGCCTGCAGTGGTAGCACCACAAGGGCTGGGGTTAGCTGTCTTACTGCCGCATCACCGGCTGGCACACAGTGCGTGCAATAAATCTGTTGAATGTATTTAAATGCTTCATGGGGAGAAGAGGAAACATACAAAAGCCGGACAGAATGGACTGAATCTCTCTGAGCAAGTTAACCTCACTGGGCCTACTTTCATCTCTAAAAAGGGCGCTCAAGGAAATAACATACAAACCCCTCCCACCCCAGGATAGAGCCTGCCACTCAGCAGCACATGTGTTATCTAAGCTACTTTTCTCCTTGGTCTCCTTGGCCCACACTGTCCTCCTCTAAGACCTACCTTTCTCACCTGTACCTTTTGCCAGTGGATTCTGAGGGGCCCAGGGCCTGATGCCCATGAGCTGTCAGGAGTCATGACAAGGAGGAATTAAAGGCTCCAGACACTCAGGGCTCAGGGCCTCTCCCCAGCAAGCTTAGCAGACCTCAGACTGCCAGACTTCCGGTGCCTGGGGCAGTGGGGGCTGGGCGGGGAGCAGGTGTGGCCAGAGGGTCATGCTGGAAAGGAAATGGCCGGGATGGAGCCAGTCAGTCCGCAGCCCTGAGGCAGGGACGCTCACTGCGCTCATTTTGTAGATGAGCACGTCAAGGCCTGCTCTCGATCTCTCCGCTACACTGGCTCTGGCTGAGCATCAGAATCCTCTGGGGGAGCTGGTGAAACTGAAATATGCTGGGCCTGCCCAGACCTACTGACTCAGAGCTTCCTGGGGTGGGGTCCAGGTGTCTGCAGTTCACAGGCTGCCAGTGGGGCCTCCCTCAGAGAGAACTCCCACAACCCACCCCCCTACTCATACCCCCCAGGTAGCCCTGACCTCTGGGTTGGCAGCCATTGACCTTGGACAGGCTTCATTTATTCACTGCTTCCTCTGGAGGCAAGTGGGGGAGGGGTTATCCTCTGGGGGTTCTGGAGTGCCCTCAGAGCTCCAGCGCAGGGGTGGGGCCGCTGCTATGCCCTCGGTTCTGTAGCTTCCAGCCTTCAGGAGTAGATGCAGACACAGGGGCTCTGAGGACCCATAAGAGCACCGAGCAATGACTGCAGAAAGCCTGGAGGATCACTCTCCTCCTCCCTCCTCCATGGCCTAGAGTCTTAGCCTGTATCCAGGTGCTAAGTGATTGTTTTAAACTACGCAGATCTTTTTGAGAGTTACCGAATGTACTTTTCTCTGCCAGCGGGTACTAAAGTGTGGCTGCTATCGTGAGGGAGGAGCATGGGAATTTTAAAAGGCGAGAGCTGTGTGTGTGCTGAGAGCAAGAAGGAGCTGGAAGGGTTGGGTGTGGGCATCGAAGGGAAGAGAGGCTCCCTCCGAAGAGGGAAGGAGAGCCGGCACAGGCTCAGTTGCACCTACCTATTTGATGTATGTTGTTAACATGTATTTTTGTGGGTTGTTAGCTGGATAGCTTAGTGATCCCCAGTTCAACCCTAGGCCTTTGCACATGAGGAACTGGAGGTCCAGAGATGGTGGAGATTTGCCAAGATCACCCAGCTGGGAGTAATACAGGTATAAGCCTACGTGACTTTGCATCAAGTGGTTTACCATTAAGCCATCCGCCCCCTCCTTCCCATCCCAGCCTGAGGAGACCAGCAGCCGGAAGGGGTCAAGGCAAAGCTGATGGCCTCAGCCAGCAGATTCCGGGAGTTGTTCTTCACTTCCCCTCCACCAATAAGGTTGTCTCTCCTCAGAGGAGGCAAGCAACCCTACTGGGCTCTAGGACTACCCTGAGTGCTGACTGGAGGCTCAAGAACCTCCCCGAGCCAAGTAGGGAAGGTCCCAGTGCACCTTCTCTGCCTTCCCCGGCTCCTGTCTGCCAAGGGGACGTGGCAGGCCGGCTACCTCCTAAGATCCTCATGAGCCAGAGACATGATGTCCCACTGACACCCCCAGTCCTAGGCCCCTCCCTGTCGGCCTGTCAGTCCAGGTCAAATTCTCAGTGGGTCCCCATTAGGCCTGAAAGCAAAGCTGCTGCCCCTAGGGAAGAGGGTGTGGCCATTAGGAAGCCCAGCCTCCCCCACGGGACCCTCCCTGCAGCCCTGTCAGGGCTACTTGCTCCTAAAGTTCTTTAGGGAAGGAGGTGCTGAGGACCCCCCAAAAACTCAGTCCTCAACTCCTGAGAAATTCTGTGCTCCATACAGAAATGTCATTCCTATTGCTCTAATTTTTTAAAAAATTGACTTCAGAGAGGAAGGAAGAGGGGGAGAGAGATAGAAACATCAGTGATGAGAGAATCACTGGTCGGTTGCTTCCTGCACGCCCCACACTGGGGATCAAGCGCAGAACCAGGCACGTACCCTGCCGGGGAATCGAACCGTGACCTCCTGGTTCTTAGGTCGACACTCAACCACCGAGCCACGCCGGCCGAACCCGATTGCCCTATTTTCAGTGTTCTCAACCTGAGAGACACTGTACTTTTTAAAAGAATTCAAAGAGAGGTAAACTCATCTGATCTCGCCCCTAGCCTTCTCTTCTCCAGAGAAAACACTCCAGACCTCTTGGGCTACTGCTCAGAAGGCCTGCTGTTCTTCCTCTTCCCGCTGGCCTCATTGTGGCTTTGCCCAGGACAGTCAGTGGCAGCCCTTCTGCGAACACATCAGAGCAGAAGTGGCGACTTCACAGACACCGATAGCTTGCTCTGGCTGGTGCAGTTTTCCTGCTTGGTTCCAACCAAGGACTCCAAGCCCAGGGGCAGTTTACGTGAGGAGATGCTACCCGCAACTTACCCCTTCTCCCCAAGTGTTTTTCAGGGGAGAGGGTGGGTATCGCTCTCTCATCTGCTTCTTCCTCCGCCTTCTGACCACTTCTCTATTGCTCTCTTGCCTTTCCGGCATCCCCACCCCCAACACTATCACTACTTCCACCCGCGCCGGGTCCACCTCCGATGGCACGGGCTCCATATTTATGCCCCATCCATCACCTGCGGGAGACTCTCTCAGCCAGCTCACATTCCCAGAGTGAGCCAGTTTTCTGTCATATGGAGGGAAATCCACCATTGACCCCGTGTGCCCGAAGAGGCTGCTGTGGGCTCAGTTTGAGTTGTACAGACAGCAAACAGTTCAAGTATGCCAGCTCCCCATGGAATCGCCTCTGCAGATACTCAACCTGTGGGGTGGGGAGCAGCCACCGGCCTGGTTAGAGGCCAAGACAGAGGCTCAAGATGGATTTTGGATGATCTGCATTTCTTCTGTCTAAACTGAAGACCCCACTAGATGACATGAGTGGCAAGAAACGAATGGAAGTAGACTACAGGGAAGAACCTGCCAGGAGCACTGTTTTCCCAGGCGATCAAAGATAGCAATGGACTCTCCTTCCTGGGAGAATTAAGAATCATTCATTGGGTGCTTACAGGCTGGCTAAGGGTTAGGCTACAGGACAGGACCAGTTTGGGACAGCCAGTGACATTGCCTCCAAGATCAGCAGAGTAGGCGGTTGGAGTGAGGATGGGGATAACACCAACCCAAGGCCCATTCATCTCCGGTTTCTAGGCACCTCCTACCTTGGTCTTTAAGAATGGAGATATCCTTGAGACTGTACCCCTAGTTGGAGGTGCCCAGAGGAGACACCAGGAACCTAAGGCCTTAGCCTCATGCCAGGTACATAGTTGGCGATCAATAAATATTTGCTGAATGAATGAATGAGCCCCTAAGCCAGGTCCAGAGAGCTGAGGCCTAGCCTGCCCCGTCTCCCACTGGTCCCTGGTTCCAATAGTTTAGGGCAGCAATTTTCAACCCTTTTCATCTCATGGCACACATAAACTCATTATTAAAATCCCGTGGCACACCAAAATATATTATATTTTCTGCCAATTTGACAAAAAAAAAAAAGGTTTACATTAAAAAAAAAAATCCTCATTCAAGGAGTGAGGATATTTTTTTCCATTGGTTTTTAGCAAGAGTGAAAGGGAGGTTGCCTCCTTCCTGCACCCCAACTGGGATTGAACCTGCAACCAAGGTACATGCCTTTCACTGGGAATCGAACCCAAGACTCATCGGTCTGTGGGCCAACACTTTCATCACTGAGCAAACTGGCCAGGACAGGTATAATTTGGATTCACTCACACCGGATGGCTATTGTTGTGTTGGCTGTTGTTATTTCTTTATTTGAAATCTAAGGGCAAAGCGGTCAGTGCCCCTGACTCAATAGGCATTGCATGTTTTAAAAATTCTTGCAGCACATGGGTTGAAAACCACCAGTCTATAGGTCGTGCTTCTTGCCCACTCACTAGGGTGGAGAAGACAGCATTCCCACAGGACTGGAGGGAGGAAGGAGAGAAACCCTTGGGCCTACTAGGCACTGTCTGGGGCCAGTGAACCTTAGGGCAATCACGGATGGCTCTCCCTGGGCTCAGATTCCACCCCTTTCCCACCTGAGGCCTCAAAGCTTAAGGCAACAGTTCTCTAACCCGATGTGGGGAGTGGGGGAGGGAGCTGGCCATCAGCAGAACGCCCTTCCCAGCTCCTGTCCCCCTAGGAGGCAGGCTTCCCAGGAGCTGTTTTGCCAGAGGAGACCCAGCGGCCAGTTTGGACTGGGAAAGGCTCTGTAAACCTCTGGGCCGCCGCGGAGGAAGTGACTGACAAGCATTAGCTAACTGTCTCTCTTCAAAGGCAGGAGGAAGCAGCAGAAAGGAGCAGGGTACGTGCCCAAGCTTGACTCAGGTGGTGTGTGCTCATCGCACGGAGTCTCCGACCTCGCCTTGCCCGTGGCCCTCAGAAACCATGATGCCGCCTCACATCCCAGACGCTGGAGAGGCGAAGGCTCTGCACGGCCCCTGCTCCCCGGATAGTGGGCAGCAGCCACCCGGCACTGGCCCCTCCATGCCCGGGCCTCTCGATGGCTGGGTGCCCGAGGGTTCAGTGTTCGCGCCTGGCTCGGCGGGGGGCCCTGGGGGTGACTGCCAGCCTCCCTGGGCCCCGCGCGCCCTCACCTTGAGCTGGGACTTGGAGACCTTGCCGCTCTTCTCCACGTCCAGCGCGGTGAAAGCGTACCAGATGGACTTCAGCAGCTCCTTGCGCAGGGCCATGGCCGAGGCGCCCGCCCACGGTGGCTCTGACACCGAGATCCGGTTTCAGGAAATGCAAACGGCTGCAGAGACCGCAGAGGGGCTGGCACGGGGCGAGAGCTCCGCCTGCCTGCTCGCCGGCTGCCTGTGCTGACTGGCGGGGCCAGCCAGCCGCTCCCGCAGGGCTCTGTGGCTCCACTCGCCAAGGCAGCGAGGCCCAAGCCCCAGAGCTGGGGCCCCAGATGTGTCCCGCTGGCCCCTGGGCTGCCAGAGACAGCCTGCTGTGGGCACACGCAGGCCCAGCCTGACTTAGGAGTCACATGGGGGTGAGGGGGGTCCTGCCTCATTCCACACTTACCAGATCCTACATCAGCTACTTAGCCTCCTTGAGCACCTTCCCCATTGGTAAAGCAGGAACAACACTCAGCCCCCGAGCTGTCAGAAGGCCTGAGAGCAGTTGTAAGCAGAGTAGGCGCTGGACAAAGCATTCCTTTAGTGCCATCTGACGGGACCGGGGGTGAGGGCTCCTCCCAGGCAGGAGACAAAGGCAGCGGCACAGGACCGTGGGACTGGCCATGGCTTCTCCAGGTCAGGCTGACCTGGCACGTGACCTGCTGCCTCCTGTCCTCCGGGCTTTGGCTCTGAAGGCACTCAGAGCATTGCCCACTCGGGCCCCTGGCTGTGTCTGAAGCACACAGGGTGGGGCAGCAGAGGCTTGGGGTTCAGGGCTCCACAGCAGTGCTTCCAGGGTTTTTGGATCCACTGCCAACATAGGCGTTTCAGGATTGCCTCCCTGGGGCGTGGCCCAGGCCCCTGCCTCCACGGAGCAGGTGCAGGGTAAATGGGACGTGGCTAGGCATCCCCAGAGAGGAGAGGACACGTGGGCTGGCGGAGAGGGTTCCGTTCCTGGGTGCTAGGAAGTGGCCTGGGGCACCTCCAATCCCTGCAATGTTCCCAGGCAGGAGGGGGTCAAACCCAAAACTTCTTTCCATCAAATTCCTTCTCTCCCACCCCTCCAGTTTCTGGTGGGGTCTGACTGTGGTTTTGGAATTCCAGGGCATGGCTCCAGACACCGAGGTGGGCACCCTCAGAGCTGGGGACTTGAGCACCAGAGGCCCTCAGTAACCTGAGCAACAGTGCCCCTGGCCCCTCCAACGCGGGGCTTGGTCCACACGGAGCAGCTGACTAGGTGTGGACGGGCTCTGACTACGTAACACAAGGGAAGAGATCCCACCGGAACCTGGAAGCAGTGGTCGCGCTGGTCCTGCTTGACCACCGTGGAGCCCACCTGATTGGCTGCGGGCAGGAAGCCACTGGCAGCTCCTCAGGCTTATCTCCCACCTGTGCCCCTGGTAGGGCAGTCCCACCAGTCGGGCACTAAGGCTCCATGGAGTTTGTGCCAGGGATACAGAGCTAAGTGCCTGATGTGACCGGCCTGGTCAACAGGGCTCAAGGCTGAAAGAAATGGAGGAACCCGGGTGGAAACTGGAAACTTTTTATTAAATACTCATTCACCCGTTTGCCACCACTGCTCACAGCAGGAAAAAATTATCAAAATGCAATTTAGAAAATTAAACCCAATCCCCAGTATGTACAGGCTGTTCCTCGCCCCTCTACCACAGAGGGGGGTTGGGGGACGGTCGGGCACCTTTTCTCCAGCCACAGGCCCCTGAGCAATTCTGACTGTAGCGGCAGGAAATACCCCACTGCCAGGTGACCAGGCACCTCGCTGGCCTCTGGGGAGGTGGTTATTGCTGGGAGGGGCAGGGCTGGGACTGTTCTGTTCCTACGGGGCTGAGGACCTGTCTGCCTCTCTCCTGGTGGACAGAGACCAGTCTGAGTGGATGACCAAACCCCACAAAAGCCCCAATTGCCACCTGAGAAGGGGAGTGGGAGGGCAGCAAGGGTGTTCTCTGGAGGGAGGACAGTGGGTGCCCGGCTGATTTTGAGGGGAGGATGCCCCAGTGCAGCCTGGTGACCACGCTTATCCTTAGCTCCTGAGGATGACACACTCCCGATTGTGGCTGTCCAGCCCTCCTCTGGGGCAGGGCTCCCATCCCCTTCGGTGAGGCCATTTTCCTGCTGTCTTCTCACCCTGGAGACCACGTGGCCACCTCCCTCGGGTCAGCCTCAGCCTGCGCCTGTTGCGGCGAGGATGGCTATGCGGCACGGTGCCTCCTCCGTGAACGGGACCCAGCCCTCCAGGACTCAGCAGCCGCTCCCTGTCTCTGTGGCCTCCAAGGTCACGGCCCCTTGCTGCATGGCAGCAGTAGCCACGCTGATGGCCTCCTCCAAGGTCTGCTGCTCCTCCAGCTGTGGAGAGAGAAGGAGGGAGTGAGACCCCTTCTAGGTTCAAGGAGTGGTGGCGTGTGGCCTACTTTCTGAATTCCCTCCACCCACCCAGTGCCACACGCTGAGCACTCAGTGGAGCCCCATTAACGGGAGGCTCACTGATGAAGAGTCCTGTTAGGCTAGGCGGGGCCAGGGAGCCACAGAATGGCCCAGGGTCAGAGGGACGGACGGGCTTGCTCACAGAATGGAGCGACTGGTTGGAGAGCCTCCCTCTTTTCCTCGTGACGAAATAAAGCTAGAAAGAGACGAAGGGCTTAGACCACCAGGCAGGCTGCCACTGAAGGTACTGTGCAGGCTGGAAGGGGCTGCCCCACTCTGCCCCCGTCAGAAAGGGCCGAGACAGGCATGTGGACTTAGGAAGGAAGGGATTCTCCCTCTGAAGGGAGCTCCTTTTGAGCCAAATGCCCTTCTCCTCGAGATCTCCATCTGATTCCTCTGCCCTCCTGGCACCTTTCTATGGCAGTGGGATCCTCCCAGACCTCTACCCACCTGCACAGCAATGTGCGTTCCGTTGGCTGTGGCCAACAGCGCCACCTGTTGGTGATGCAGGGATGCTACACTTGAGTCATCGGCCACCACAGCCCCGGATGTAATGATTGTGACCTGAAATGCAAGATGAAAGAGGTTTTCCAACTCACCTACATTACTCTCCCTCCCCACAAATCCAATAAGATGGCTGGGAAAACCCTGAAGAGAATGGATCGAACCATTCTGAACCTGATTAACTGGGGTTCAGAGCTCATTGATGCTGTTTTTCTCTAAATTAACTTAGGGATTTTGAGTTGTAGGACAAAGCTGTAAAAGGCCCCAGAGATCACTTAACTCCCTCATTCGAAAATGGACAGAAATGCATAAAAAGTGACTTGCCTATGGCAGCAAACAAATAAGGGACAGACTGAGATTTTAAACTGCTTCTCAACAGGGAAATGAATGGCTGATGGGAATTCCCTTTTTGTAGGGGAACCTTGGTCCTCGTGAGAAAGCTTGACCAGTTTAGCCTGCACTTAAATGTCCACCCAACAGAAAGGAAGGACAAGAGAACAAGAAGCCCAAGCAAACTGCCTGGTCATACGGGCTGCGTCTGGGAGCCATCGGCGCGGACCATGGTGACTGTATGTGTGCCCGGTGCAGCGAGGGTGTCGTCAGGGCGGGGGATGGCAAGGGTGGTGCTGCTGTGCTGGGTCACCATGCTGATGGCACTTCCCAGGGCCTGCAGGTCTTCTGGGGACAGGCTGACCTGCCAACAGGAAGGAGGAAGGTAAGCTGGGAGTGCAGTGGTGGGTTGTCTGGAGGCCCCTGGGAGGATGCGTCCTGTCCTCCCGAACAAGGTCAACTTATCGGTAACCTAGGAGATGGTCAGGGGCGAGTAATCACACAGCTCCTGGGCTGTGCAGAGGGTACACCGGATCCCTCCGCTGACCACTTCCAGTACCACCCCTTTGCCGCAGGGTTCTGTTCCATGCAACTCAGGGTCTCCACCTAATTCATCCTATGCCAGCTCCCAAGGCACAGCACACTTGACAGTGAGGGTGCTGACAAGGGTCAGGTTTACTGCTGGCCAGGATCGCCACCCCGTGCTCTGGCCTCTACACCAGCAGGCCTCTCTTGAGAAGGACATCCAAGTGTCTCATTCAAGTGGTCAGAACCTGTCAGCCTCCGAGTAAGGAGGGCAACTAACTGTGCTCCAGAAGCCCCGGAGACCCCTGGAAGCATGAGGAGAGGCTGTGTTACAAGGCTCAGCCTCAGCTCACTGACAGCCTGAGGCTAGAGAGAGGAACTGGGTGGCGGTAGGGCTGTCAGAACTTCCAGGCTCCCCAAAGAGAGAGAGGGAGAAGGTACTAGCCAGAGTGCCCCCCCCATCCCGACCCCTACCCCCAGGGCCGGTACCTGCTGGGCACCATCCTGAGTGATCAGAGCCACCTGGGGGGCCCCGTTCTCCTCAGTCACCATAGCCACTTGGGCTGGGATGTCATCACCCTCTTCTTTCACCTCCGAAAGGTAAGCAATGCGAGGTCGTTTGGGTGGTGGGCTCTCCTCGGCTGCAGAGGCGGCTGGGAGAGGAGAGCCCAGGCTGACACCTGCCACCGGATGGCCGAGGGGAGGCCTGGCTTGTCCCCACTCTCACCTCCGGCCCAGGCCCCTCACCCTCGAGCTGCTGCTGCTCATAGAGGGCCTGCTCGCTCTCCTCGGTGGCCTCCAGCTCGCCATGGGCGCTGCGCTTGTGCATGGCCAGGGTGGAGGTCTGCCGGTAGGTCTTGCCGCAGGCGCTGCAGGTGTAGGGCTTGCAGTGTGTGTGCACCACGTGGTGCTTGTACAGGCTCGAGTACTCGGTGAAGCGCTTCCCGCAGCCTGGCACCGTGCAAACGTATGGCTTCTCCCCTGGGGACACTGGGCTGTGAGGGGCGGGACCTGGGGCTGGCAAGGGGAAATCCTAGGGGCCAGGCTGGGGGGTCGGGCTGGTGAAGGGAGTGCCAGGGGGAGGGGGAGGGACCAAGACCTGGAACTCTCAAGTGGACAGACCAGGGGAAGATGGCCAGCGGAACAGAGGGGACACGCGTGTGGGACCGCAGGAGGCAGGTGGAGAGATAACGGGGGCCGGAAAGGCTGAGGGTCGTGAACAGGAGAGGCAGGGGATGGAGAGGACGACTGTCGTGTCAGGTGCAACGCGGAGGGGACGGCGGGCTGGACGAGGACCCTAACGCCAGGGAGGGCGAGGGCACGCCCGAGGCACAGGACAGTGGATGAGGCGAGGAGCTGACGGGGACATTTCCCTCGGCCGTTTCCCCCTCATGCCCGACCCTGGCCTTCTGCTGGGTGCTCAGCTGGAAGAGGGAGAATTCAGAGTGGAGAGAGGTGGCTGGGAGCTGGGCGGGCAGGCAATACCTGTCCGATTGCACAGTGCCAGTGAAACGGTGGTTCCGAGGACACGGCCGGAACCGCAGACCCCCTCGCCCCGCCCACAGACCAGCCTGGGCGGGCCAGCAGCCTAGAGTGACGGGCGGGCCGCGGAGCGCGCCCTGCATGCCGGCCGGCCCACCTGTGTGGATGCGCACGTGATTCTTGTAGTTGGTGGCGCTGGTGAAGCCGCGGCCGCAGTGGGGCTCGGGGCAGGTGTAGGGCCGCTCGCCTGTGTGGGTGCGCACGTGTACCTTGCGGATGTTGGACGTGGTGAAGGAGCGGCCACAGCCCTCGAAGGGGCACCGGAACGGGCGTTCACCTAGGGAGGGGGCGAGGGTGGGGTGTGGTCAGGCAGGGGGCACGCCGGGCCCGCGGCCAGGACAGCGCCAGGCTCTAGACCCACCTACCAGTGTGGGTGCGGACGTGCTTCTGCAGGTCTCCTGAGGTCTTGAAGGCCTTGCTGCACAGCTCCTCTGGGCACTTGTATGGCTTCTCACCAGTGTGGGTGCGCACGTGGCTCTTCAGCCCGTAGCCTGCCGCCAAGGGGAGGGAGGGGGAGAAGGACACTCCGTGGGCCCTCCCAGCTCACGGCTCTCCACCTCAGCTGTGCCCCGGGAGGCTCTGCCTCTATACCACCCCTGCCTGGGCCGGCGGCGAGAAGAGCCAGGAAGCCCCCTCTGCCCTCTCCAGGGGCCAGGTGCCATTCCAGAACATGAGTGAGAGGGAACCTAGGGAACCCTGGGCTGAGGCTCTCGGTTCAGAGGAAAAGTGAAGCTCAGAGATGCAGTGGCCCACCCAACACCCTACCGTGGTCGGTATCAGAGCTGACACAAAAGGCAGGATCTCTGCCGACCACCACCAGGCTCTTCTGCTTAAAGTAAACCATGTGCCACTTGCTTCCCAAACAGGGCTTCCTCCAGTCAGAGCCCTGCAAGTCGGAGGGCTCTGAGAGCGGTCTCTCCAGGAAGGAGCCTGGTGTCAGGGTCCCTAGGTGGAGTTCCCCCAAAGCTAATCTAGATCCTCTGCCTCCAACTAGAAGCAGCCCACCTTCAGGCTCCGCCAGGTAGATTACCTGTGGCGAAGGCCTTTCCGCAGCTGGGGAAGTCACACCTGTACGGGCGGTCCCCTGTATGAGCTCTTTCATGCACCTGTCAGGACAAGCGATCACACAATTCAGAGAGACAAGGATATACAGGGGCTCGTCAATGCTTTTTAGGGCCCAGAGTTCAGTGTCAGTCAACTCCTTTATTCTGCTTCCTTTTCAATGAGAGGCTGCCTCTTCCAGGGAGCCTTCCCTGATTCCTTCTCCCTTCACTCTTCATGGTCACAGCCCTTGTGCAGACATTTCTGTATACTCATCTCTCCCTCCAGTAGGCAGTGAGCACCTTGAGGGCAGGGACCCCAGTTAAAGCAGGCGGGCAGAATTGCAGGCTGGCGGGGAGATGGAAAGGCTGAAAGCTGTCTGTGGCAACCTTACCTTTAAGTGATGAGCAGTGGTGTACAGACGCCCACAGCCCTTGTAGCCACAGCGGAATGCTCTGTCCCCAACCTGCTGCCCTTTGCCATTATGGGGTGCCTGGCTGTCCTGCAGAACCTGAGGAAAAATCGTGGGGTCCCACTATACATTCTCAATGAAAGGAGCAAAGAGGTGGGACACAGGGCCCACCTGGGGCAGCTTAAGACCCAAGAAGCAGGGTTACACTGCCAGGGGGAAAGGGCAACCTGGGGGGACAGGCCCAGGCAGAGGCAACAGACACACTGTGGAGAAACAGGCTGGTGTGGGGTCACCACCGCCTCTAATGGACAGAGGGAGGACGCGTGTTACAGGCTGTGACAGCGATGGAAGAAACGGCGCCCGAGCTGGCTCGGTAAGGGGGGGAGGGTGGTCTGCATGGCCACACTTGAGCTAGGCTGGGTACCAGGGACCCCCCCCCCCCGACCACACACACCTAGGAGGCCGCTACTCTGCACACCTCTCTCCTCTGATGGGAGGAGCCCGTGCTCCCCGTGGGACACCTGTGCTTAGGGGGCATTAACCAGGGGGCTGCGTGGGGATGAGCCGAGTGAGGGCCACACCAGCACACTGCCGCACAGGGCGGGGGTTCGCAGGTGTCCCCAGCAGCAACTCCAACCACCACCCTGCTAACTGGCCAGCTCCCCTTCATCTGTCCTGGGAGCAGTGCCAGAGCCACCTACTCCCACCAGCCTCTCGCTTCAGGGAGCCCACTGCTCGCCCCTGGGGAGGGTCCTGCTGAGACGGTCCCTAGTCTTTGTTCTGGGACATTGGCCTTCCAGGAGCTCCCAAAACAAACTCCAGGAGTCACGTGGGTGGGGAGTCAAGGGGTGAGGCGATATTCATGGCAAGGTCTGTCTATCAACTCCAGGTCAGGGGTCAGGTGGCTGACAAAGTTTCATGGACAATTCAGAAGCTGGTGGTTGGCGGGGAGGGTCACAGGTGGCCAGGCCTGCCCACTGAGCTAACCCACTCAGCTCTGGAATTTCACTCCCATGTCTCAATAGCTCTCAGGGTGATCGAGGGAATCCAGGAACTTCAGGCTGGAAATGACCTCTGAGGTCATCTCGTCCCATCTCATCAGGTTAGAGAGGAGCAAGCTGAGGCCCGGGAGGAGAGGGACTACCCACAGTCCCACAGGGACCTCAGGACTCGTGACTTAAAGCCCAGCTGGCTCCAACAGCATCAGGTCTCAAATTGGCTCCTAAAATACACCCCGGGAACAGGGGCGGGAGTGGGCATAGCCCGGTAGCCGCTGTAAAGCTTTGTGCTCCATTTTGGAAAGACATAGGGTTTCCTCTCCATGATGCAGCCACATTAGTTTCACTATAAAAACAACCTCATCTCTGGGTGAAGCTCGCGCTCCAGGGAGCCCCTCCACATCTACCCGAGGCTCCATAGCTCATGCCGGCAGCAAGCACCTGGCTAGGGAAGCGCCCAGGGTCCCTGTGCCCACCTCCCTGCGGGCAGGACCCCGGCTCCAGCACAGACGGCTGGGACTGACGGAAGTCTGAAGAGCCGGGATCCTTTTCCTTTGTGGCTGAGCTACCGTGCGGGCCTCGTGTTCCAAGAATCCCAGCTGCTCTGTCACATCCTCCTGAGGTTATTTCCCCAAATGACTAAGTGAGTCACAGAGAAGAAATGCGAGAACATCTGACCTCACTGGACTGGGAAAACTAATAAAAGTCACTGGCAAGGGCTTCCGGGCAGCCAAAGCGAAGCCGGGACTACGGATGTCACTGCTGCTCACAGCTGCCTCCCCCGCAGAGGCAGCATGGACAAGGTGAGCGTAAACAGCTGCTGTCTACAGCGTCGGCAGGGCCTGCCAGGCTGGATGCACGCCCTGGAGGAGGATGTGAAAGATGAGCCAGGAGTCGGGGTACGGGGCTAAGGCCCAAGCACTGGCGGTCTTGTCCTCTAAAGAGTTGGCGGTTTTGGCAGGGCCGAGAGAGCTGGGGGGCCGGGAGGCTCTGTGAGCTCACCTTGCTGGCGTACTGCTCCAGGGCCACCACCGTGTCCGCGCTGAAGCCCTCATCATCCTCGGCGGCCAGGTCCTCCAAGCCCACCTCCGTCTGTACGGCCAGGATGGTGCTGTCCGCCGGCACGGCCACTGGGTGGTGAATGTAGGCAGTGGAGCCGTCCTCCAGCTGGACGGCCTCCAGGGAGCTGGGGTCATAGCCCTCTGTGGGGACAGGCGCGTAGGAGAGGTACTGGGCCAAGGAGGGTCTCGGTGTCATGTCTCCTGGCCTGTCTCTCCTAAGGACGAGGTCTCCCATGGGGCTCTCACTGGGAACTCACAAGCTCCTGGAGAACCCGAGGGGACCACCGTCTCCACCTACATGACCACCAGAACCTCCTACCTGGTGGTCCCTATCCCTCTCGTTCCTCCAGGCAGGCGGCGTCTGGGGGGGATCTTGCAGGACACAAATGTGATCATGTAACCCAAGGACCCAAACAGTTCAGCTGCTTCCCACTGGTCTCAGGATAAAGACCAAAACCATTCTCCTGACGCCCCAAGCTCTGGGCCCTGCCTCTGTTTGGTGTCATCTCCTCATCTTACCGATTCTGCCCTCATCCCCAGAACTCTAACTTCTAGCAGCTTCTGAAATGGCCATTCTTTCTCCCCATCTTTGGGCCAATGAAGGGTGTTCCTCTGTCATGAGTACTGAACTCTCCCTGCCACCCTTTCTTCCCTCACCGAGTCCACTTCATTCTTTTACTCTCAGCCAAGTGTCACTTCCCCAGAGAGACCCTCCCTGAGCCTGTGACGACCAGCTGCTCAGTGAGGATTCGCAACCCTCTGTGTCCCTCACAGGAAACCCCAGGGAAGCTGGGACTGTCAGACTTTGTTCTCTCTTGTATATTCCACACGTAGCAATAGCAATGCCGACACACACAAGCAGTTTCTCAGGAAACTACTCGCAGAAGGAGTAAACTGTTATTCTTCAGCACCTTAGGAGCTTTAGTCTTTTTTTGGTTTATTTGTTTCTTGTTCATTCTCATCTAAGGATATTTTTACCTTTGCTTTGCAGAGAGAGTGGAAGGGAAGGAGGGAGGGGGAATGAGCAGGTATTTGCCTTTGACCGGGAATTGAACCCATGACCCTTTGGTGTGCAGTCCAATGCTCTAACTGCTAAACCCACTGGCCAGGGCAGGAGCTTTATTCTTAAATATAAGTTTTTTTGCTCCTGGTCTTGGATGATATCCTTAGGTCCTATTTATTTTATTTTTTAAAAAATATATTTTATTGATTTTTTACAGAGAGGAAGGGAGAAGGATAGAGAGTTAGAAACATCGATGAGATAGAAACATCCATCAGCTGCCTCCTGCACACCCTCCACTGGGGATGTGCCCGCAACCAAGGTACATGCCCTTGACTGGAATCGAACACGGGACCTTTCAGTCCATAGGCCGACACTCTATCCACTGGGCCAAACTGGTTAGGGCCTTAGGTCCTATTGAAAGCCCTAAGATTTGTGTGGTGCTAGAGCCACAGCCGCTCATGCTATTGACCCCCAAGGCCCAGCCTCCTGGGGATCCTGTTCCTACAGCTGCTCCTGTGGTGCGCACAAGGGAAGGCAGCTGAGATTGCTAATCCAGGGGAGCTTGGGACACGCTCCCATGACGATTCCCCAACTCCCAGGATATGCCACTCCATGCCCCCACCACCCCCTGCTGCCAGCTCATCTCCCTTCCTCCCCGCGGTGATGATGCCTGTGGCCCCACCTTTGGGTGTGCGGTGTATGTAGGCCATGCTGCCATCTTCCAGCTGCACGGGCTGTCCATCCTCAAAGGAAAGAGGTTCTGCAATGAGAGCAATGCCTGCCTTTCTCTGGAGCTCGGTGCAGGGAGGGCTCCTCGATGGGGGCTGCCTGCCCTCCCTCACCTTTCTGCACTGTCACTTGGTGGATGTACGCGGTGGTTCCGTCCTCGAGCTGGATCACTTGTCCTTCAAGCAGCTTCTCGTCTATGGAGATGGAAATGGAGAGGAGTGGGCCAGGCCCAGAAAGGGGCTAAAAGCACCTGCCTGTTTTTAGCGGAGGCCTGAGATACAGGTGACATTTTCCAGGTTACCTTGCTCCCTGCTCCCAAGGCCTGATCCATGAGGAACCCCACAGATCCCCACAGGGGGAGTCACTGCGTCTATTATTCTACACATGCCCAGCCAAGCGGGGGCTTCCCACCTGACAGAGCAGTTGCTGAGACTGAACTAACTGAAGAACAAAGGATGCCCTGAAACCTAGAATGGACCCAATGGGTCCAAAGTCAGATATGGCTCAAAATAACCAAATCAAAATACATTCCCCATCCCCCTGTGCCAGAGTGCCAAGGCCTAGCCCCTCGATAGACAGTGTGGCTTACGGTTAGAGGCAATGGGCTCTGGAACCAGCCCAGGCCCCCCAGGACGGCCTTTCAGCTCTGCTTCTTACTAGCTGTGTACAGCTTATTTAACCTCTCTTTACTTCAGCTTCTTCTTCTTAAAATGATTAAAAATGGTCTCCACTGGGCTGCTATAAGGGTTAAATGAGCTAATGAATATAAAACACTCAGAATGGTCCCTAGGGTGTGGCCAGCCTTCAATCACCTTGGTTCTTTCTGTTTTGTTTCGTTTTTTTACAATCAGCCCAATCTGTACATTAGAAGCAGCAGAAAGGAAAGCAGTCGGGAGCAAAGTGACCGTGACTCTGTGCTCCCACATGTCCACCGGCCTCGCCCCACCGCCAGCGGACAATGTCTCCTCTGCCCTCTGCCCTCTGCACTTCCGTTGCCTAACAAAAGACTGACTCACCTAAAGCAACAAAATAGCGCTCTAAAAATTAATAAGACGACAGAGTGCCTACGATACTGTCTTTCCTTTATCTCAGATCCTTACTGGAAAGCCCTTCTAAGAGCAAAAGATTCTTAGGAGTTTTGTGTCCAGTGAGCTTGAAGGAGGGAATGGGGAAAGGAGAAGAGGAAAAGCAGACTGAAGCACTGATGACAAAGGGTTTGTTCATTCCTTTCCTTACAAGTTTCGGGTTCAGGAAGTTGCGCTCTTGTGTGGGACGGGCAATACTCTTGACCCAGCTCCCTGCTGATGTCTCTTCCTCCGAGGAATTCCCAAACTTGTCCCCAAACCGAGTCGTCTTGGGTCAGCGGTTAACAGCTCTACAACCAGCTGAAGGCAGGTGGCGTGGAGACAAGGCAAGCAGGAGAGGGGAGAGGGAAGCCCCGCCCTCCCCTTCCTGCGAGCAGCGGCCCCTGCATTGCCACTGCGTCTGTCCTGGCTCTGAAAGCATCAGCAGAGATTCTGCTAGTGAACTGGGCATCGCCTCAAGGCAGAAAACAAAATGCTGAGAAGAGTTATTTAAGAAAAAAATTTTCTAAGGAACCCTCGTGCACTGCTGGTGGGAATGCAGACTGGTGCAGCCACTGTGGAGAACAGTATGGAGTTTCCTCAAAAAATTAAAAATGGAACTGCCATTTGACCCTGTGATCCCACTTCTGGGAATATATCCTAAGAAACCAGAAACACCAATCAGAAAGGATATATGCACCCCTATGTTCATAGCAGCACAATTTACCATAGCTAAGATTTGGAAACAGCCTAAGTGCCCATCAGCAGATGAGTGGATTAGAAAAACTGTGGTACATCTACACAATGGAATACTATGCTGCTGTAAAAGGAAGGAGTTCTTAGCATTTGCAGCAGCATGGATGGAACTAGAGAACATAATGCTAAGTGAAATAAGCTAGTCAATGAAAGAAAAATATCACATGTCCTCACTCATCTATGGATAATAATAACCATTATAAACTGGTGAACAAAAATAGATACAGAGGCAGAGCAGCATCAAACAGACTGTCAAATTACAGCAACAAGGACAGGGGCGTTGGGGGAGGGCGGGTAACAGATCAGACATGGGACTTTGGTGCATGCATTTAAGCATAACCAATGGACACAAAACACTGGGGGATAGGGGAGGCTGGGGGCAGGGCAGGGGAAAAAAGAGATATATGTACTAATATTTGTAAAACTTTATGTAATAAAAAAATGATTAATAAAAGAAAATAAGGAAAAAAATTCTTTTTAATGTACAGCTATCAATATTTTCTTTATACTTCTATATTTCTCATATCATCCTTGATCTTAAAGTAAATCTATATTGAACACACTACATATATTTTACTAATGTACATTTAACTTATGTCATTCACATTTTAATTTAAAATATACTTTGAAATGTGTAATAATGGCTGAGAAAAACTTTTAAAAAATATTTTTATTGATTTCAGAGAGCAAGGGAGAGGGAGAGGGTTAGAAACATCAATGATGAGAGAGAAACACTGATTGGCTGCCTCTTGCGCGCCCCCTACTGGGCATCATGTGCCCAGCAAGGCAGGCATGTGCCCTTGATGGGAACTGAACCCGGGACCCTTCAGTCTGCAGGCTGATGCCCTATCCACGGAGCCAAACCAGCTAGGGCGGCTGAGGAAAACTTTAACCTAGAATTTCCTCTAACAACCACAGGCTACGAGGGGGAGCGGGAGGCGAGGGGCAGTCCAGCGCACTCACGCACAGCACGCTCTCCCACTCTCAGAGGAGTCGGGTTTGAATGGCACGCTTTATGCTTACCCTAGTTTCCTAACGTTTCAGGGCTTCCTGCACAGGCAGGGGCCCAGACACAGCTGCCTGCTGACAGAGATGAACGTGCCCGTCAAGGGCTTCCGAGGAGCTCGCCAGAGGGGCGCCTTCCGAGACAGTGTGGCTCTGCACGCGGGAGGCCAGCTCTCCCCTCCGCAGTGTGAAGCCCGCTCTGCGTGAGCGTGTGCGTATGTGCAAGTACACACTGCAGCGCCTTGGAGGAGGCGGAGAGCAGAGCCAGGAAGGGTGATGAGAGAAAGACATAAACAGGACGTGGGGGAGGCAGAGAGACCCAGATACAAGGAGGAAAAGAGATAAGAAAAGAGCGTGGCTTTCTCAGGCCACT
Source organism: Murina feae (assembly GCA_004026665.1). NCBI lineage: Eukaryota > Metazoa > Chordata > Mammalia > Chiroptera > Vespertilionidae > Murina > Murina feae. The sequence goes on along the minus strand of PVJC01006682.1, from coordinate 7,455 downwards.
TGCTTTGACTCATTCATTTAACCATTAAAAACTAGTAGCAGAAGACGGAGGCACAGGCGATGACTGGGTCTGTGGAGTAAGCACGCCCAGTCTGTACGGTTCCTAAGTTCTCCCCCCCGACCTGGCTGCAGCAGTGGGCGATGGGAAGTCTGCAAACACAGCGTTCAGGATTCTAGAGACGTTCCACGTTCAAGAAAACGAAGCCAGGCCCACACGTTCTAGGTCTTGATAAGAAACCTTTCCAGAAGGCATCCACACATCATCACATGGAAAGAGCTTGCTGATGAGATTAGGGGTCTCTTTCTCATCATCAGGAAGCAGACAATTAAAATGAAATCAACAAACAAATCATCTGTAAGTTTGGGAACTGGAATACATTTTGACAACACGTTGAAGTGAGGGAGGGCGATGTTGCGGAGATAATGCAGTTGTGAGGACGGTGGCGCTCAGACCCAGAAAAGGCAAGATAAAGACCAGGAATGAGACAGTGTGTGCAGGCGCCTGTCCGAGGGAGTTGGGGCGCCACTTGGCGTGTCCGAGGCTGGAAGGAAGTGTGGTGAGGGAAGTGTCCCTGGCCCAGCGGCCTGGCCCTGGAACTACACTCTGCTCCGAAGCCACCCTCACCTTGATCGGAGAGAATCTCAATTTCGGGTAAATCTGAATTTCAGATATACAATAATTTTTTTTAGTAGTTAGTGTTTTTATTTTAGTATTTTTAGCATTTAGTTCCATGCTTATACACATCTATCCCGTGTAGTATTTGGGACAGACTTATACTATGAAAGTATTCATTGTTTCTGAAATTCAGATTTAATTGTATTTTTATTTCTGGCGACCCTGGTGGGGTTTAAGGCATGAGATCTATTCTTGGGGGTCCCTCTCTGGACCTAGCAGGGTATCTTGTGTATGGTAGATGCTCAGTAGATAGTTTGAGTGCTTAAACTTGCTGGAAAGTCTGAGTAACTGGACAGGGAGCATTTGAAAAGGAGGAACTCAAAACCAGCACTGTGTTCATCTGTTCCAGAAGCAGTTACGAACTACTCGCCACATGTAAGGAATTCTGCTTTCAGAGATCTTGGCTCCTGTGCTGGTCTGGCCTGATTCTCTAGCTGCCTAGATAGCGTTTTATTTTAAAGAGTTACCTCAAGAGATGCTCATACACAGCAAGTTGTGGCAAGTGGCCGGAGGGTAGGGGGAGGCCTGTGGAAGGGGACCCTCCTCTCCAGAAGCTGGGGGGCAGGGGGTTTCTGAGTCTCTGGAAATACTCACCTTTGACTGCTTGCTGGACATAGGCCGTTGTCCCATCACTGAGGGTGACTGTCTGCAGCCCCAAGCTCTCCATGGCAAACTGCCGCTTGTGCACTCAGACATGAAGTTGGCTTCTGCCAGCACCGAGAACCACAGCTGAGGTCAGGAGTTCCTCCTGGGTCACAAATCTGAGGAAATGGACAGTTTCACAATGAGTTACAACGCTCCTAAAGCTGCAAGGACACACACAGGGAAAGAGTGCATGCAGGCAGCCCAGGAGAAAGAGATAAATTCTTCAAAGTAGATGACTATGTTGGTTTTTATGAAGCAGGTTAAAAATATACACATTAGCTCTGACTGGTTTGGCTCAGTGGATAGAGCGTTGGCCTGCGGACTGAAGGGTCCCAGGTTCGTTTCCAGTCAAGGGCATGTACCTTGGTTGCAGGCACATCTCCAGTGGGGAGTGTGCAGGAGGCAGCTGATCAATGTTTCTCTCTCATCGATGTTTCTAGCTCTCTCTCTCCCTTCCTCTCTGTAAAAAATCAATAATACACACACACACACACATTTAAGAATTCTAAAAATCAAAATAAATGAACAAGAAATCTAATGAACAAAATAAACTGGTGAATAAAACAGAATCAGAGGCATGGAAACAAGGAACAGACTGAGGCATCTCAGAGGGAAGGGAGGAAGGGGGACGGGAAGAGATTAACCAAAAATCTTACCTATGGACACAAACAAAAGGATGGTGAAGGCCTCAGATGGGGGAAGGCAGGAACTAGGTGGAGGAGGGTTAATGTGTGTGTGGGGAGGTGGGGGGGTGGAGAGGGACATCTATAATACTCTCAACAAAAAAGATTTGGGGGGAAAAAGAATTCTAATAGCTAATATAATAAAAGAGTAATATGCAAATTGCCATCACTCAAAGACACCCAAGCCACGCCCACCAGCCAATCAGAGTGGCTATATGCAAATTAACCCAGCCAAGATGGAGACTGGCAGCCATGGAGCTGGAACAAGCAGGAGGCTTCCGTTGCAACTGCCTGACTAGGCTGGTGGGCCTCTGCTCAAGCAACAATATTTCAATTATAGAAGCCATGGAGCTGAAGCAAACAAGAGGCTTCCGTTGCCTGCCCAGGCCTCCACTCAAAACAATAGTGTTTCAATTATAGAAGATAAATAAACCCAGAAACCTGATTCTAGCCAGCCTTGCTGGGACCTTGGGTCAATGGGAGCTGTGGGCAGCCTGAAAACGGCCCTCAGCCCCTCTCCCAGGCTGACCAGGTACCCCAGTAGGGGCTCGAACCCTGAAGGGACTGTGGGCAGGCTGAAAACAGCCCTCAGCTCCTCACCCAGGCTTGCCACACCCCAATGGGGTGAGGGTCCACACTGGGGGGCTTGGCCAGCCTGCAAACAGCTATCAACCCCTCACCCGGGCTGGCCAGGCATGCCAGCAGGTGGACATTCTTTGAGGGGTCCCAGACTGCGAGAGGGCACAGGCCGGGCTGAAGGACCACCCGAGTGCACAAATTTTTGTGCACCGGGCCCCTAGTTTGAGTATAAAAGAGAAGCATGCCAGCCAAACTGGTTGTAAATTAAGATTTCATTGATTAAAATCCACTTTTAAACTCGCTCTCCTTAGAGGGAGCCTCACTGAAGGCAGGCAGCCAGCCAGCCTCACTGCTACTGGTTCTCTCTACCCATATCTACCCCTCTCCTGTGCTCAGACCCACTCACCCACCGGCCCGGCTGACCCTCCTACTGAATATCCCACAGGCATCACAGATAGAATCAGTCCCCCCACCAGGACCGTTTCACTTCTAGTATCCCCTATTCGAGGGGTGGCACCTCTAGCTACTGGAATCAGGTACATCACTATTTAATAGCTCACACCAAAATGAACTCAAAATGGACTAGACACCAATAAATTCCTAGAAGAAAACAGGGGCAAGCTCTTTGACATCAGTCTGGGTGATAATTTTTTTGAATTTGACACCAAAAGCGAAGGCAACAAAACCAAAATTAAACAAGGAGGACTACATTATACTAAAAAGCTTCTGCCCAGTAAAGGAAACCGTCAACCAAATGAAAAGGTAACCAACCAAGTGGGAGAAAAAACTTGAAAGTCATATATCCAATAATGGTTAATATCCAAAACATATAAACTCAATGACAAGACATCGAATAATATGATTAAAAGCAGGCAGAGGATCTGTATATTTCCCCAAAGACATATACTGATGGCCAGTAGATATATTCAACATCCCTAATTACCAGAGAAATGAAAATCAAAACCACAATCAGGTATCACCACCTACATACAAGTTAGAATGGCTATTATAAAAAAGGGAAGAAATAATTATTGGCAAGAATATGGAGAAGAGGGAACTTGTGTGCACTACTGGTGGGAATGTGAGTTGATATAGCCATTATGGAAAACTAGAGGCCTAGTGCTTGGAATGTGTGCATGGGTAGGGTCTCTAGGCCTGGCCTGCGATCAGGGCCTGTCAGGGCCTTCCAGCTGCCAGTGGGGGCCTCCCTTCCCCAGCCTGGGCCTTTCTTAGTTCCACACCACCTCCTGGTGGTCAGCGCACTTCATAATGAGCAACTGAACTCCCAGTCTCCTGGTTGAACTCCTGTGGGGACAATTTGCATATTAGGCTTTTATACATATAGACTAGAGGTCCGGTGCATGAAATTTGTGCATGGGAAGGGGGTGTCCCTCAGCCCAGACTGCACCCTCTCCAATCTGGGACCCCTTAGGGGATGTCCGACTGCCAGTTTAGGCCTGATCCCTGTGGGACTGCTGGCTTCTAGACGCTTGCCAGCCTGATTGCCCCCTAACCACTCCCCTGCCAGCCTGATTGACACCTGTTCCCCTGCTGGCCCGATGGCCAACTATCCTCCCCTACCAGCCCGATGGCCCCCAACTGTCCTCCCTTGTTGGCCCAATGGGCCACCCAACTGTCCTCCCCTGTCGGCCCAATGACCTCCAACTGCCCTCCCCTGCTGGCCCGATTGCTCACAACTGTCCTCCCTGCTGCAACCCGCCTCATCTGTGTGAGGTGGTGGAGATGCCAGGACCAGCCTCCTCTGTGCTGCGCAGAGCCTCAGGACCTCCAGGCCTCACCATGTGGAGCAGTCACTTGGCCCCACCTCTGCTGTGTGCACGGCTATCTTGTGACAATGTCTAGCATGAGGGCATGACACCACCTAGGCTTTTATTAGCATAGATAGTACGAAGATTCCTCAAATATTAAAAGTAGAACTAGCAGATAATCCAGCAATTCTATTTCTTGGTATTTAATCAAAGAAAATGAAAACACTAACTTCCCCATGTTCACTGCAGCATCCTATATAATAAAAACCTACTGCCCTACCCGGTTTGGCTCAGTGGATAGAGCATTGGACTGCGGACTGAAAGGTCCCAGGTTGGATTCTGGTCAAGGGCATGTACCTTGGTTGTGGGCACACTTTCAATGTTTCTCTCTCAACGATGTTTCTAACTCTCTATCCCTCTCCCTTCCTCTCTGTAAAAAGTTAATAAAATTTATTTAAAAAAAACAAAAAACCTACTATGCTAAGTGTCTAGTCGATTGGTTGGCTGTTCAACCAATCAAAGCGTAATATGCTAATAATATACTAAGGCCGCTCAATTGCTTGCTATGACGTGTACTGACCACCAGGGGGCAGATGCTCTGACTTGTAGGGTAGCTTGCTGCTGGGGTCCAGCTGATTGGGACTGAGTGAGATGGGCTGGATATGCCCTGGAGCCTTCCAGTGGTCCCTCTCCGGCCCTGATCACGCCCTCTCACAATCCAAGACCCACTGAGGAATGCTGGAGAGCTTGTTTCGGCCCAATCCTGCAGGCCAGGCTGAGGGACCCCACTGGTGCACGAATTCGTGCACCGGTCCTCTAGTTATTTATAATAGCCAAGATATGAAAACAATCTGTGTCTAACAACAGATGAATGGATAAAGAAAGTCTAGTATATATATGTTACAATGGAATATTATTCAGCCATAATAAAGCATACTAATGAAATAAGTCAGAGAAAGACAAATACAGTATGATCTCACTTATATGTAGAATCTGAAAAAAAAAAAAACCCCACAAATACTCAGCCTGTGTCGTTTAGTGGTTGAGCACAGACCTATGCACCAAGAAGTCACTGGTCTGCTCTGATCAGGGCATATGCCCAGCTTGTGGCCTCGACCCCCCATAGGGGACATGCAGGAAGTAGCCTTTTTTCTTTTTTTTTATTGTCTAAAGTTTTACATATGTCTCCTTTTCCCGATTGACCTCCCTTCTCCCAGCCATTCCCATCCCAGGCAAGCCCCCACTGCCCCAGTGTCTGTGTCCATTGGTTATGCTTATATGCATGCATACAAGTCCTTTGGTTGCTCTCTAACCCCCCACCCCCCCACCTCCCCTGCCATTTGCCTCTGGATCTATTTTTATTCATCAGTTTATATTGATCATTATATCCCACATGAATGAGGTCATGTGATATTTATCTTTTTCCTACTGGCTTATTTTGTGTAGCATAATGCTCTCCAGTTCCATCCATGCTGATGCAAATGGTAAAAGTTCCTTCTTTTTTATAGCGGTGTAGTATTCCATGGTATAGATGTACCACAGTTTTCTAATCCACTCATCTGCTGATGGGCACTTAGGCTGTTTCCAAATCTTAGCTATGGTAAATTGTGCTGGTATGAACATAGGGATGCATATATCCTTTCTGATTGGTGTTTCTGGTTTCTTGGGATATATTCCCAGAAGTGGGATCACTGGGTCAAATGGGAGTTCCATTTTTAACTTTTTGAGAAAACTCCATACTGTCTTCCACAGTGGCTGCATCAATCTGCATTCCCAACAGCAGTGCACGAGTGTTCCTTTTTCTCCGCATCCTCTCCAGCACTTGTCATTTGTTGATGACAGCCATTCTGACAGATGTGAGATGGTATCTCATTGTTATTTTGATTTGCATCTCTTGATTAGAGACTTTTAACATGTTTTCATATGTCTTTCAGCCTTCTGTATGTCCTCTTTCGAAAAGTGTCTATTTAGGTCCTTTGCCCATTTTTTGATTGGGTCGTTTATCTTCCTTTTGTTAAGTTGTATGAGGTCCCTGTAAATTTTGGAGATTAAATCCTTATCTGAAATAGCATTGGCAAATATGTTCTCCCATGCAGTGGGCTTTGTTGTTGTTTAGTTGATGGTTTTGTTTGCTGTGCAGAAGCTTTTTATTTTGATGTAGTCCCATTTGTTTATTTTCTCCTTAATCTCTCTTGCCCTATGAGCTGTGTTGATAAAAATATTGCTACAACATATGTCTGATATTTTGCTGCCTATGGAGTCTTGTAGGATTTTTATGGTTTCCCATCTTACATTCAAGTCCTTTAGCCATTTTGAGTTTGTTTTTGTGTATAGTGTAAGTTGGTGATTTAGTTTCATTTTTTTGCATGTATTTGAACAAATTTCCCAGCACCATTTATTGAAGAGACTGTCTTGACTCCATTGTGTGATCTTGAGAAGGCAGCCTATTTTGATGTTTCTATCTCTTCTTTCTCCCTCTCCCTTTTTTCTCTAAAAATCAATAAAAAATATTAAAAAAAACCCCAAACAATAAAACAAAACCAAGCTCCTAGATATAGAGAACTGACTGGTGATTATCAGAGGATGGGGGCTGGGTGTGAGCAAAACGGATAAAAGGAAAACTCTGTTATAAAATAAATATGCTTTGGGGATACAATGTATGGCATGGTGACAATATTATATTGTATTATTTGACAGTTACAAACAGGGTAAATCTTAAAAGTTCTCGTCACAAAAAAAATTCTATTCTTATGTATGTTGAAGGATGTTAACTAGACTTACCATGGTGATAATTTTTCAATATATACAAATATAGATTATTATTATTGTACACCTGAAACTAATGTGTACTAACACAGTAAAACCTCAATATAATGGAGTAATTTGGGCTAGGGGGTGTCTGTTATATAATACAGATTTTCCAAATGTGTAGTTAAAAAATTGACAATTTAGTTTATCTGTTTTTACTTAGGTAGACACGTTTGTGTAATTAAAATTAAGCATACATGAAAAGTTTCCTATATGTGTTACAGTAATTTACATTTATACTGAGTAGGTCTAGTAAATGCATGCATTCACCAGTCACCTTGAGTGACACATGCACG
>PVJC01006681.1:0-54084 GCA_004026665.1 Murina feae | reverse complement strand
AATTGCTGTAAGCAACGCTGAGAGAAATTCGCTTTGAATTTCCTCCCGGTGCCAGTCAGTCCCCCTTCTCTGGGTGTCTGTGGGACCTCAGAAACTCGCCTGGAACTGGAGTTCAGAGCCGCTGGGAGCTTGTGGCTCTCTCTGTTTTGGAAAAGAACCGCGACCTCCGGTACCAGCCCTTCCCCGAGCCCGTGCGCGCACCTCTGTACCTCTTTACTTTGCTTCCGCTGCTCCTCTGAGTCTCAGACTCTTCTCTAGTTGTAGGATTTTCACTCAGCCAGTCGTCCTGTGGGTGCAAGTGGTGTCCGTGTGTTCTTTTCGTGGTTTTTCTGAAATAGTTGTTCACAGCTGCATATACGGTGTCTACCCTATGCCGCCATCTTGTTTCTCCTGACTATATTTCTTATACTGTACTTTACATCCCTATAACTATTCTGTAACTATCAGTTTGTACTTCATTGCTTCATCTTTTTCACCCATTCCCCCAACTCTCTCCCCATCTGGCAACCATCAAAATATTCTCTGTATCTATGAGTCTGTTTCGGTTGTGCTTCTTTGTTTATTTTGTTTAGATTTTTTTTAGATTCATTTGTGGATAGATATGTATTTATTGCCATTTTATTCATGTCTTTTATCTTTTTTTTCTTCTTAAAAAAGACCCTGTTACTTTTTATTTGACACTGGTTTGGTGGTGAACTCCTTTACCTTTTTCTTATCTGGAAAGTTCTTTGTCCTTTGATTCTAAATAGTAACTTTGCTGGGTAGAATAATCTTGGTTATAAGTCCTTGCATTTCACCACTTTAACTATTTCTTGCCATTCCTTCTGTACAGCAAATTTTCTGTTGAGAAATCAGCTTACAGTCTAATGGGAGATCCCTTATAAGTAACTAACTGCTCTTCTCTTTCTGCTTTTAAGATTCTTTCTTTGTCCTTAACCTTTTTCATTTTAATTATGATGTGTCTTAGGGTGGGCCTCTTTGGGTTCATCTTGTTTGAGATTCTGCACTTTCTAGACTTTACATTTATTTCCTTCACCAAGTTAGGGAAATTTTCTGTCATTATCTTTTAAAAGAAATGTTCAGTTTCTTGCTCTTTCTCTTCTCTGACTGGTACCCCCATGATGCAAATGTTGGTACACTTGAAGTTGTCCTAGAGGCTCCTTATACTATCTTCATTATTTTTGATTCTTTTTTCTTCTGCTGTTCTGATTGAGTATTTTTTGCTTCACTATATTTCAAATCACTGACTTGATTCTCGGCTTCATCAACTCTATTGTTGATTCCCTATAAATTAACATTTAATTTCAGTTAGTGTATCCTTTGATTTAGGACATGTTTCTTTGTCTCCTCATTTTGGCACCTCCCTGTGTTGGTTTCTATATATTAGCTAGAGCTGCTACATCTCCTAGGCTTGATAGAGTGGCCTAATGTAGTAAGGGTTCTGTGCTGTAGTGTCCATGGCACAGGCTGCTTGAGCTGGGTACTCTGTGTGTGACCCCTGTGTGGGCTGTGAACCCCCTCCCCCGCAATTGTAGTTGAGCCTTGCTTGCTGTTGGCATATCAAGGGGAGAGATTTAGCCCCACGCCAATCAGCTGCAAGGAGTGGAGGATCAGCTCTGCAGGGGCCCACCCTATGGAGCAAGACTTACTTCAGCAGGGCTCTGGTGCCTGCTGAATCCACTCCTTGAGAATGTTACTTGTGGAGATGGTTGGGTGGTGCTTTGACATGGTCTGAAGCTATCTACTAGAAGCGATAGTTCTGGGGCCTCTCGCAAGGTGCAGGCCAAGGTACTGACTGGGGCCTCCTGACATGAGCTACAAAGCAATGTGCAGATGGCTGCTACTTGTGCTTGGCTTGGAGATGTCCAGGAAAGGCCAAGCTGTGAGCCAAGGCCAGTTGTAACTATTGCTGGGCCTGGGGTCACTTAGCGAGAGATATGGGGCACACCAAGGCCAGATACTGCTTGTTTGAGAGATTTAGAAAAGTCTGACACATAAGCCAAGACAGGCCATTCGAATGGAAAAGCCATTAGAAAAAGTTTGGGTGGGCCTGAAAGTTAGGTGGGGCCTCAGGGAATCACCAGGGTGGGATGAACAGTGTTAGCCAGATTGATGGAGATTCAGATATGGTGCCTACCTGCTGGCTCTGTGGAGAAAGGGCTCAGAAAAAGAACAATGGCTTCTGCCAGCACTTCTGTCTGGGAGAAAGCCACCCCTCCAGCCCTTACCATGATGCCAGACAATTCAATTCCTCCCCATATGTCCCTCGTGCCCTTCACGCTGTTGCCCCACCATTGGAGCTGAGAGGGAGAGAGTCTGAATAAGTCCATGCATGGGTCCTTTAAGAGGAACTGCCTTAGATTCCATCAGTCCTGTGTCTCAGCCACAATCCCGACTGTTTTTTTACAGCTAGAAGTTGTGGAGACTTCTCTTCATGGCACCAAAACCCTGGGCTGGAAGGGCCTCTCTCCTTGAGGGACCTCTGCAGCCAAGATATGCCTCCTGATTTTTGTCTGCTCCACGTGGCTGTCTCCACCCCTTCTACCAGTTTCTGTGTGGCTGCATCTTCAAATTCCTAGTAGTAGGACTTCCATTCAGCCAGATTTTAGGCAACTCTGAATGATGGCTGTTCTGTTGTAATTTTTATATAGTTGTGGGAGAATGCTAGTACTATGTCTACTTACGCTACTTATGAAGCTTGTGTCTTTGTCTATTTTATTTCAGGAGTTTGGTGTGTGATGGGAAGAGGGGCTTATTAACTCGTCTGCTGCAGGTCATGAAAAAGGAGCCCGCTGAGTCATCTTTCAGGTAGGTCTGGGGACAGGCACCTGCCACTCTTGAGGGGCCCAGGAGCCACGTGTTTCTCAAGTGGTTAGAAATATCTCCTTTAGGCACCAGCTTCCACTGCAACATCTAGTTACTATGAGGGAAAGGGGGTTTGGTTGCCATTTTCCCTGTGTGGCTTAGCAGGTTTGTATTAACTTCTGCTGCATGCCAGCAGTGTATTTCAAGAACTGACCACGCATTAACCAAGCACCTATTCTGTGCTGGGCTGGAAAGGTGGAAGAGAAAAGCAGATACAGTCCCTGCCCACATGGTTCCCTGGCATGTGGGAAACAAGCGTGAAAGAATCCTGTTTCCATGCAGTGTGGAAAGGCACAAAGCCAGACCTGCCCCGGGAGCTGTGGGAACAAAGGAAAACCTTTCCCAGCTGGGGCTGGTGGGTGGGCACGGACAGGGAGATGGGCATGGACAGGGAGATGGGCATGGACAGGGAGGGCTTCTCAGCGTTCCTTAGACTCATCTGAGTCCTGAAGGCTATGGACAGGGGTAGGGGAGAGGGAGGCCTTCCATCAGGGCAAGCTCCATGCCCAAATGTGCCTCTGTCTATTCCGTCTGCCCAGCAGGTGTAAACTCAGTGCCTGTTCACACATGTCCATCAGGTTCCCTCACGCATCCCTGGCACCTTGTCTTCCATGTCCTTCTGAACGGACAAAGGCTAGAAGTGGCATTTTCACATTACTGGGGCTAGCCCTTCTCTGAGACACAAACCCCTTCCAGACAGAACAAAATAGAAGACTGTTCCTCACGATGCTGTCAGCTCCAGGAAGCTGGGGACTCTTGCTGTGTCCCCATTGCCTTGTAGAAGCCTGATGCCTGATAGATGTTCTATAAATGTTGAAAAGTCAGCAAACATCTCCCAGTACCTTGGGGAATAGAACATGGGCCAGAAGAGGGCAGCCTTAGCCACCTGGGCCAGGGGTCAACATTTGGGTCGCAGGTTTTGGCAAGCCCGGGCTGTGGAGAGTTTCCTCCGAGGGACCACCTCCTATGCAGACCAGATGTTCCTGCTGAAGCGAGGCCTTCTGGAGGTAATGGCCTGGAGGAGCCAGGGTGTTGGGTGTCCCGTTCTTTCCCCAGCCCCATGCACTGCTTTCCTGTCCTGGGACCTAGAAAGCTGGGCAGGAGCGACTGGATCTGTTTTAAATGCCAGTGCAGATTGCCTTAGTAAGTGACCTGAGTCTCCAACTGTGGGTTCCCAGTGGGTGCTTCCCAGATGATTTAAGGATCTAGGGGTGGCTGTGGAGGATTATAAACATCTGTAGAGTCACCCAGCAAGGCCTTTTGACCCTGAGGATATGTTGCTCCTGACTAAAAGTTTATTTCCCTTTATCGAAAAATGGCCGTCAGAAAAAGCTTACAAAAGAGGGGGAGCAAAATGGCCAAAACTATAATTGATTTTTAAAAGATAATATGAATAAGAAACTGACCTAGCAATTATTGTAAAATCGATATGGAAAATAATTGAGCGAAATCAATGTAACTTCAGGAAAAAGAAAATAAAAAATGGAAACAATTTAACGGTCATAGAGAACCTTATCAAAGAGAAAAATTGGCTTTTGTTCTTAATAAATTTATTTATTTTAGTATAAATGTTTTTATTCATAAACATAAATACTAACCATAGGGTCAAAATGTGCCTCGTGTCCTTATACCCTGTGCTTCATTTACTTGAGTGGCCTCAGGTGCTCGGGCAGTAGCCAATGTTACATCTGGAGACGCCTCCCCTTGCTGGCAAGCTGGAGAGCCCTGGCCATCTTGGTGCCCACAGAGTAGGTCACAGGCTTTAGTTCTGAGTCTAGGCAAGCCAGAGAGATCATGGCTACATACTCCAATCCTCCCCCACTTCCTGTGAGGTATCAGGCCTGGTCCTGCCCTTGGAGCCACCAGCATCCTCAGATAAGACTCTAGATAGGGAAAGCAGGTTTCATTGACCTGGATGCTTTCTCAAAGCAGATGTCTGTGGTCTGAGCTACATGCCAGGTCCTGGTGGGAAGCCGGTAGCTTAGAAGAGTGCAGCCTGAGGGTGGCAGACACACCTGCCTTTTGGCCCCAGGGCTCAGCTGCCTTCCTGCCTTCATCTGTCATTTCCCACCCCCAGCACATCTTGTACTGCATTGTGGACAGCGAGTGTAAGTCCAGGGATGTGCTGCAGAGCTACTTTGACCTCCTGGGGGAGCTAATGAAGTTCAATGTTGATGCATTCAAGAGATTCAATAAGTACATCAACACCGATGCGAAGGTAAGACTAACACAGGGCTCTGTGGGGTTTGTTCTGTTGTTCAGAAGTTACCTTGGAGCCCTTATCCTTGCCAGTCTTTGGTACTGTTTTTAAATTGGAGACATTAGGGAGTCATGGACAGCCTTGAGCAGGCACCCTTAGCATCTCTGTGCCAGACATTAAAGTGAGCAGGTGTGATGGTTGGGAGCAGGTGGGCTGTGAAAACAGCTCGGTGTGGTGGGTGCCATGATGAGCTCCAGATAGCTGGACTGGGCCTGGTGTGTTAGGCTCAGAGGGTATGTGTGACAGAAACTCAGTTCAAACTAATGAAGTAAAAATGAGTTCGGCATCCTTCCTTCAGTGGAGAAAACAGGCATGGTGTCAGAAAATCTGGGGTAAGCCCTGCTGAGGCAGGTCAGTCAGCTTGTCTGAGCCTCTGTCTTTTTACTGGAGACAAACGGGCAGAGGTAGGTCGGTGCCTCTTGCAGTGACTCCACCACTGCAGGAGCCTGCCACCTCCCGTCTGAGCCTTATCTCCCCACTAAGTTCCAGGTGTTCCTGAAGCAGATCAACAGCTCGCTGGTGGACTCCAACATGCTGGTGCGCTGTGTCACTTTGTCACTGGACCGATTTGAAAATCAGGTGGACATGAAAGGTAAGAAAAGGCCGTAACACCAATGCACATTCGTCCAGTGTGCCGTCGCTGGTGTCAGACACCCAGCTTTCAGCAAGGAGGCAAGGAAGTCTGGAAGAAGCCCCACCAAACATTCACGTGGCTAGGGTCAAGGTGGTGGCTCTCCGGGTGATTTTCTTTGCTGCTTTTACTTTCCTCTATGGTTCATGCTTCCTTTAACGAGCATGTACAACATTGTAATAAGGTGAGAAATCACTGCTGCCACCAGCATGCATAAGCCAACAGTCTTCTCTCTTGGGTTGCGATTGCCTGGGATGAGAAGGACTCAAGTGGTGACAACAGGGGGAAGGCTTCGGGGAGAGGTGGTTCCTGAACACGACTGAAGGGAGAGGTGCTGAGCCCCCATATGGGGCTGTAGTGAGACCACAGGCTTACTAGGTGGCAGAAGAGCGGGAGATTGTTCCTGCTGTAGTCAGCGTTTTCGTTCGTTGTCTTGACAGTAGGGGCTCCCAGCTTCAGAGTCAGGTCCCATAGGGCTTGACTAGTGGCTTAGGTGGCAGCCCTGGCCTGAGCCACAGACCAGCTTCCAAGCCTGTGCTCACACCTCTGTCTCTCCATCCCCAGTTGCCGAGGTCCTGTCCGAGTGCCGCCTGCTTGCCTACATCTCCCAGGTGCCCACACAGATGTCCTTCCTCTTCCGCCTCATCAACATCATCCATGTGCAGACGCTGACACAGGTGAGAGGCCCTGCAGGCGTGTGATGAAGGAAGTCCCGGAGCCTCTCCCGCACTAGGAGTGCACCTCCCTGAGGCCCATCTCAGCTCCTCCCAGTGATTGAGGATTTTTCTCCAATAAGGAATCTGCCCCATTTTACAGATGAGGCCTGAGGAGGGAGCAAATCTCTGAGATCACAGACGAGTTGGGGAGGAGTTGGGGTTGACACTCAATTCTGACTCCTATTTCAGTGCTCGTCCCACCCCACCTGCTGTGCAGGCTTTGGGCTTGGACCTGAAGTTAGCTCCCACTTCCCTCAGCTGTGTAGTCATCAGTCTCTGGGCTTCATGCCCCTCTTCTTTAAAATGGGGTAATACTCAGAGGTAGACCTTTTATTCCTTCTTCTGACAAACATTTATTGAGGCAAGGCCCTGGGCTCAGGATTCAAAGTGAATGAAACCGGCCTAGACTTTTCCCTCCTGGTGCTCAGTCTAGTGCCACATGAAAGTTAGCGAAGGAAATGCTGCATCTGAGGTGTATGCCCAGCCCTCCCCAGGGATTGAAGTTTCTGGAAAAAGCAATGCCTGAGTTGACTGAGGATACCGGGTTGACTCTAACTAGACAGATGGTGGATGGTGTTCCCTTCAGAGGGTGGGGGACAGCAGGAGGTGGACAAGGACCAGGAAGGTGTTCAGGGCAGGATGCTGGCATCACTCCTTGCCCCAGCCCTCCCTCAGGTTTATGCAGGGGCAGCTCAGTGTGATCTCAGGGCTCTGCAGGGTCTGGCTTGGGCCACCGCCTTCCCAGACCAGTGGCAACCCAGGTCCACCAGGGGCTGCTGGGGCCTTGCAGGAGAACGTCAGTTGCCTCAACACCAGCCTGGTGATCCTGATGCTGGCCCGACGGAAAGAGCGACTGCCCCTATACCTGCGGCTACTGCAGCGGATGGAGCACAGCAAGAAGTATCCCGGCTTCCTGCTCAACAACTTCCACAACCTGCTGCGCTTCTGGCAGCAGCATTACCTGCACAAGGACAAGGACAGCACCTGCCTAGAAAACGTGAGTGCCCCACCCAACTGACTGGTGGGTGGGCTGCGGGAACGCAAACCCAGGGCTCCTCAGAGAGCTATTCGGGGTGCGTGGTCCCTGCCTGGGCCATGTGGTGGGCAGCTCTTTATCCCCTTACCATGGCCCTCCCCACGGGGTGCTGGGCTCGACCTGGGTCCTCCAGGCACCCCCCAGCCCCTCTCTCTTTGCCCAGAGCTCCTGCATCAGCTTCTCATACTGGAAAGAGACCGTGTCCATCCTGTTGAACCCAGACCGCCAATCACCCTCTGCCCTTGTCAGCTACATCGAGGAGCCCTACATGGACATAGACAGGGACTTCACTGAGGAGTGACCTTGGGCCAGGCAGTCCCTAGGAGGCTGCTGGGCCAGGGCCAGTGCGGGTGAGCGTGGGTATGAGTGCCATACGCCCTGCCATGTCTCCACCCCTCCCCTGCCTTCCTGCTGCTCTCTGCCTGCCCCAGGTCTTCAGATACAGGCTTGGTGGGAGTGTCTAGAAGCCCTTGGGTCTGAGGGCCCAAGGTCATTGGGGAACCTTAGTTCCTTCAAGATCCCCATGAGGACAGAGGTGTTATGCCCGCCCAGAGGTAAGGGGACTTTTAAAAATAGCTCTGTCTGAGCTCCTGCCCAGTCTCTTGGCCGTCAGTCCTGGGTTGGGGAGGGAGATATGGGGACTCTCCCCCAATCTGTGAGCCAAGCTTGCCCTGGCCTTTGGACCCAGGCAAAGGCTTCTGAGCCCTGGGCAGGGGTGGGGGAATACCAGAGAATGCTACCTTCCCCCAAGCCTGCCCATTTGTTCTTCCCTCATTTTCCTTTAGCTCCTCTGGTTCTGTGTGCTCATTGGCCGCTGTATTCGTCCCAAGGGGTGCCCCCAGAAGTGAGGGCCTTTCCCTTCCATCCCTTGGGGCATGGGGTGGCTGTGTCCTGCCTCCTTATGCCCCAGGGTAGCATCTCCTACCTGAGCCCAGACACATAGGAGCCTGCCTGGGAGTACAGCCTTGGCCCCTCCTTGTGTTGCCAATTTATTAACAACAAATAAACCGATTAAATGGAGACTATTAAAGAACTTTATTTTAAATGACTAATGTGGACCTGACTTTTGTCTGTGGGACCATGTGCTCCCCTCCCCTCCTGAGTCCCAAAGAAAGAGAAGGAAGCCAGCTGGAGCTGTAGATGTGGCATTTATTCAGGGTTCAGCAGTTGAAGAGAAAGGTGAGGGGGTAAACAGCAGGCATCATTCCTTGTGCTGAGGGGAAAAGGGTGGCTCAGTGAATTATACCACCTGCCTCCCCTCCCTGCAAAGGCCAAGGTGGTGCCCAGGCTGACCCTTACCTTAGGGCCCAGGGCATCCCGAGTCCGTGCCCGCAACTTGTTGGCCTGGGTTTCTGCCATGTCTGCCCGCTCCTCCGCATCATCCAGCTCGTGCTGGGCCTTGCGATACTTGGCCAGGTTAGTGTTTGCCTGTTGCTCCTGGGGGCACAGGCAGGCTGGATCACCGTTTGGTAACCGACATGGTCTGGTCCCACCCCATCGGAAGGATCTGGCTTCCCTGTCTTCCACTATGCTCCCACCACCACTACCCATGTTCCTCTACCCCCCTCACCAGCACCGATAGCAGGAAGGGAAAGGGTTGTGACACCTCTTCAAGGTACCCATGTGCCAGACCTGGGCCAGGAGGGGAAAGCACATGGGGTCCCATCAGAGACAGCTGAGTCTCATCTCTTGTTAGAGCTGTGAGAAACACCTTCCCGCTGGGACAGGAGGGTCATGAGCTAGGTCACTGCCCATGAAGGCAGCCTGCCTACCCATAACACTGGGAAGCCATGTCCCAGAGGTGGAGTAGGGCTGACAGCTGTTGGCCTCTTGCCTGAGGCCAGCTTTGAAGCTGGGTTCCACAGGCGTCCTGACCCGGCAGTACCAAACCCCCGGGGTCCAAACCCAGTACACTCACCGCCTCCTCAAACTGCCGTTTGTAGCTCTTGACCTTGCTCTGCAGCTTTTCCACCAGGTCCTGCATGCGAGCCAGGTTCTTCCTGTCCTCCTCAGCCTGCGCAGGTAGAGGGGACTCAGGTCTGGCCCAGATCAGACCAGCTTTTGGGCCGCCTCTTTAGGGGTGACCTGTCACCCACCTGGTACGCAAGCTCCTTGACCCGGCGCTCATGTTTCCGCACCCCCTTGAGAGCCTCGGCATGCTTCTTCTGCTCGGCGTCGAGCTCAGCCTCCAGCTCCCGCACCTGTGAGCAGCAGGAAATGGGCCTGATGCCGAGCCTGTCCTCGCACTGCCCACTGTGCAGGGGAAGGGATGGGGACACCACACGCACCTTGGCCTCCAGCTTCTGCACCTGTTTCTTCCCACCTCGGAGGGCGGCTTGTTCCGCCTCCTCAAGCCGAGCCTGTAGCTCCCGCACCGTCTGCTCCAGTGTCTTCTTCATCCGTTCCAGGTGTGCGCTTGTGTCCTGCTCCTTCTTCAGCTCCTCGGCCATCATGGCTGCCTGTCCAGGGTGAGATGGATGGTCAGGGTGACTGGCCCCAGTGCAAGTCCCTTTGGGCTCTGTCCCCTCCACAGCTCGGGCCCAGCCTCACATCAGTGATGGCCTTTTTGGCCTTCTCCTCAGCTTCCCGCCTCTCCTGGGCAGCCTCCTCCACCTCTCCGCTCAGCTGGACCAAGTCCACCTCCAGCTTCTTTTTCTGGTTCAGGAGGCCAGTGTTCTGGGGGGAAGCAGAGCCTCAGAGTCAGCCAGTAGGCAGCCACCCTACGCATCCCTGAGAATTGCTGCCCTCACCTGTGAATGCAGGAGGTTGAGGCGCTCGGTGGCCTCCAGCAGCTCCTGTTCTGCAAGCCGCCTGCTGCGCTCGCCCTGCTCCAGTGCAGCCCGCAGCTCTTCCAGCTCCGTAGCCAGCAGCACGCTCCGTCGCTCCAGGGCCTGCGCCTGCTCCCGGAGCTCAGCTGCCAGCCGCTGCTCCTCGTCCCTCCCTGCCTGCTCCTCCTTGAGTTGGGCCTGTAGCAGCCGTGTGGCTGCCTGTGCCTCCGTGGCCTGGCGGCTGGCATGGCCCAGCTGCAGCTCCAGGTCATTGAGGTCACCCTCCATCTTCTTCTTGAGCCGCAGTGCCTCATTGCGGGCCCGTGTCTCTGCATCCAGGGAGGCCTGCAGGGATTCCACTGCCCGCTGGTGGTTGCGTCTGTGGGAGGGAGAAGGCAGTGGGTGTCTTGCCATCGAAAGCAGGTAGGAGTGAGTGCACCGCACCTGCTCTTACAAATGCCCAAGGAATGCTGGAGACATGAACCCATTTTGGGAATAAATAACATCCCTCCCTGATTTCAAGCACCAGGTGACTTCTGTTCCCCATCAGAGCAAGTTCATAGACAAGAGTGAGGCTCTGGAGCAGACAGATGTTGGCTGAGCTCTGGGTCCACCCTGTGTCCCTGCCAATCTGTGCACAGCAGATTGCTTTTCTTCCTTTTCCCACTCAGGTGGCTGGGCTGGGAGGGGCCATTAGCCCTGAGGGGACGGGTGGATCCTGGGAGTGGTGGTGGGTAGGGATGGCCCTGGCCCCCCATACCTCAGGTTAGTGCACTCCTCGTCCTTCTCTGCCAGCTTCCGGTCCACTTCCGCCTTGACCTGGGATAGCTCCAGCTGGATCCGCAGGGTCTTGGTCTCCTCCAGCTCCAGAGCCCCCTGCGGTGCAGAGTAGGCAGTGTGGGCCCTGGGGCCCTGAGTGTATCTTAAGGGAGGAGGGAGGCCAGGGAAACAGTAGGTTGGTATCCACCCCACCCCTGACCTCGGCCTCCTCCAGTGCGGCCTGGAGCTCACTCTTCTCCCCTTCCAGCGCCTTCTTGGCTTTCTCCAGTTCCTGGATGCTCTTCCCACTGAGGCTGACATGGTCTGTGAGGTCACTGATCTCCTCTGCAAAGTGGACAGGGCATTGGGGGGCCACCTCAAAGCTCATGCTCCAACCCAGGCCGCATCATTCACCCCTAGTTCCAGGGTGACTGCTCCAGGGACTCCCAGTGACCCCAAAGCAGTTCTCTGACCCCGGGCTGGGTCGTACCCTGTAGGTTCTTGTTCTCCCGCTTGAAGGTCTCCAGAGCCTCGAGAGCCTCCTCGTGGCTGTGCCGCAGCCGGAAGAGCTCAGTGCCCAGGCTGCGGGCCTCCCTCTGGGCTGCCTCTAGCTCCCGATGCGTCTCCTCCTCCTGCCGCCGCCGCTCCTCCAGCGCCCGCTCCAAGTGCCGCTGCTTCTTGTCCAACGCAGCAGCTGCTGAGGTTGCCCGCTCCAGTTCCAGGGTCACATCCTCTGACTCTGTCTGCAGCCGCAGCTTGGCCTTCTCCAGTGATGAGCACTTGGCGTGTGCGGCCTCTACACCCTCCTCTGCCTCCTGCAGCCTCAGGGCCAGCTTCTTTCTAGACCCCAGAGCAGACGGGTATGGACTGTGTAGCAGAGCGAGGCTGGCAAAAGCATGGCCCCCACAGCTCACCTCTCCCTGTCAGGGCTCAGAGGCACGGGTCACCTGTGTGGTGATGGCTTGGCCAGCAAGGCACTTACTTGGCTTCCTCCAGCTCCTCCGTCCTCTGGATGGCATCTGCCTCGTACTTGCTCCTCCACTGGGCCACCTCCGCGTTGGCCTTGGACAGCAGCCGCTGCAACTCGGCCTGTGCCTCGGCCTCCTCCTCATGCTGCTCTCGCAGGAGGTCGCAGTCGTGCCGCAAAGCCTGCACAGCGTGGGCCAGCGCATTCTTGGCCTGCAGGGACCCCAGTGATCTCAGTGTCAGGCCTGGCCAAAGGCCCTGATGCCCAAACAGCCCTCTCTGTGCCAGCCAGTGGCCAAGCCCACCTTGCTTTCCTCCTCCAGCTGCCTCCGCAGTTCCTCCAAGCTCTGGGTGGCCGAGGCCTTCCCACGGCTCAGCTGGCTAATCAGAGACTCCTTCTCCTCAAGCAGGCGGCTCAGCTCCCCTGTAGCCAAGGGGTGAGATAGCAGGTCAGGCTGGCAAGGGGCAGCACTGAGGCCCCGGGATGGCCCACCTGAGCCCGATCTCACCGTTCTCCGTCTGCAGCCGTCCACGCTGGGTGCTCGTGTCCGCCAACTGCCTTTGCAGCTCCTCCACCTTGATCTTGGCCTCACTCAGCTGATCCTCATAGGTCCGGCACAACTTCTCTGCACTGGCCTGAGATCCAGGGTCAGAGGTCAGGACAAGTTTGTGAATCAGAGGGCAGGATCTATCAGACAGGGACCTGGGATGGGGAACTAGAAGGCTAGACCTGGGCCCAGGAATCAAAGAGAGAACAGGGACCCAAGTTTAGAGATTCCACTATTACTTAAAAAATGAACATCAGAAATTAGAAGGTAGCCCTGGCCAGGTAGTTCAGTTAGAGCATCATCCCAATATACCAAGGTTATGGGTTCGATCCCCGATCAGGTCATATATGAGAATAATGCATAGATAAGTGGAACAATAAATCAATGTTTCTCTTTCTCCCCACCCCCCTTCCTCTCTAAAAATCAATAAAAAAAATTTTTAAGTGAGAAGGCTGGACTAATCTTGAAGCCAGTGGGTCAGGATGAAGTTGGGGATACTAGAGTCTGAAGTCAGGTAGGGACAGTGCAGCTGCCAGGATTAGGCGGTACAAGGGTCAAGAGTCAAGGTTGGTCGCTGGATTCAGGACAGAGTTCGCAGGTCAAAAGCTAAGTCAAAATTGGACGTTGGGTCAAAAATGACCTGGAGTCAAGACACTGAGGTCAGGACTGTAGTGGGATTGGGGTTAGATGCCAGGTGAATGGGTCAAGGGTCAGGATCTACTGGGGTCAAGATTAGTGTGGGGTCAAGATTAGTGTGGGTCAATATTGGCATATTGTCAATATCAGCAGTTGGATGCAGAATTGGTCTACAGTCTGGATAGCAATGGGATCAGAGCCTAGGGGTCAGGTGAGGATGCAGAAGGGGGGTCAGAGGTCAGGATCATGAAGGAGGCAGACACCTTGCCACGGGCCAGAGTCTCCACACTGGTGCCCAGGTCGTCCACCTCCATGCGGAGCTCACTCTTTTCTTTTTCCAGCTTCTGTCGCACCCGCTGCAGGCTGTCCACCTGCTCGCCCAGTTCAGCCGCGCTCTCTGCCTGCTTGCGCCGCAGGGCAGCCACTGTGGCCTCGTGTCGCAGCGCAGTCTCCTCCAGTTCCCGCCGCAGCCGCCCCAGCTCAGCCTCGCGCTTGCGGCATCCCTCTCGCTGCCCAGCGGACGCACCACCTGCCTCCTCCAGCCGCTCACTTAGCTCCTCCAACTCACGGGCTGCCTCTGCCCGCTGCTTCTCCACACGGGCCCGGGCTGCCCGCTCTGCCTCCAGCTCCTCTTCCAGCTCCTCTGCCCGAGCCTGGGGACAGCAGGAAGCAGCTGTCATCTCTGTAAGCCCATCACACTGGTCCTCATCCACCCCATCCCCCACACACCTGCAGCTCCTTGACCTTCTTCTGCAGCTGTGCTCCAAGCAGCTGCTCGTCCTCCACCCTCAGGTTCAGCTGACTCAATTCGGAGTCCTTCCTGGAGGCCACAGCAGAGCATGAGCCTGCCCTGGTCCCAATTCCCACCAACCTGCCTAGGCCCACCACCCCCAGCACACACCCTGCACCCAGAGCAGCCCTAGGTGACCTCAACCCTCCCTCCCCTCTCAAGCCTTGGCCTCAGAGCCTGGTCAGGGCCCTTGGTCCAGGGAGGACAGGTCACTGCCCCCGGCACCTAGTAACCCCCATCTCAACCCTCCATGTTCAACCTCTGCAGTCATGTGAAACTGGCTAGAGTCCAGGAGTGAGAAACAGTTGTAGGCTCAGGAGGCCCCTGCCAGCCAGGGGTTGGTCTACTGCCTGTCCCAGGCCTACTTTTTGAGCTTCTCCTCCAGCTGCTGCTTATCCTGGGCAGCATCTGTCACTGACTCCTGTGTCATCTTCAGGTCGCCCTCGAGCTTGCGCTTGGCCCGCTCTGTGTCCATGCGCAGCTTCCTCTCCTGCTCCAGGGAGCACTCCAGCTGTGGGGTGGGAGGGGAGTTGCGCAGACATGCTCAGCCACTAGGCCCAGCCAGGCACTCTCCCAGCTTTTCTGGTACCACCACATAGCCCTCTGCTTGCCCCACTCACGTCTTCCACTTGCTGCTCCAGCCGGAGCTTGGCCTTGGCCAGTGCGCTCACACGGTCCTCCTCAGCCTGCAGGTCGCCCAGGACCTGCTGGTGGGCCTCCTGCAGTGCCTTCTTCTCCTTGGTCAGCCGAGCCACCGACTCGTCCAGTGCCGCCATCTCCTCCGTCAGGTTCTTCACCTGTGCCAGGGCCAGGGTCACGATGGGGATGTCCTTCCCACACTCCTGTTTGAGTAGCCACCCCTTCTAATGAGCGAGCAAGTCACTCCACTCTGAGGCTCATTTTGTCATCCCTAAGGGATGACAGTACCATCCTCCCTGAATGAACACCATGGAGCTGCTGAAAAGGTTCAATGACAGGCGGTATACGGAGGCACCTGCGGGTGCAGAGCTGGAGCTGGGGTTCCTGCCCTCAGGGAGCTTGCAGTCCAGGATGGATGACAATTGCTGGCGTTTGCTGAACACCTACTCATGCTAGACCCTGTGGTGAGTGCCAGCAGACTAGTTACAAGTGAATCCTCGCCACCCTAATGGGTAAGTGCTGCTATTAACCCCATGTTAATTCCCCAGAGCAGGGAATTCAGGCCCACAGAGGAGTGACCTGCCCAGGGCTCCATGGCAGGGGCCTGGCAGAGCCAGGAGTAGGGCCGGCAGCTGCTGGCCCCACCTTGTTCTCAGTGGCTTGCTTCTCCTTCTCGGCTTTGGCCAGAGTCAGCTCCAGGTCATCGATGTCCTTCTTCAGCTCCGTGCACTCGTCCTCCAGTTTGCGCCGGCGGGCGGCCAAGTCGGCATTCACCTCCTCCTCGTCCTCTAGTCGCTCACTCAGCTCCTTCACCTTCCCCTCAAGCTGCACCTTGGACTTGATTAGCAAGTGGCAGCGCTCCTCTGCATCCGCCAAGTTGTCCTGCTCCTGGAGGGGCCGGGAATGGGGCAGAGTGGAGGCAGGGCCAGGTCAACTAGCAGAGGAGCACAGGCTGGTCCTAGAGAAGGAAGTTCATCTGTCCGTGCAAAGGTTGGACTCAGCTGGGTTCTGAGGACCACGGGTGCCTGTGGCTGCTCTTGGCCGAGGGGCTCAGTGGGATGAGGGCTTCGGGGGAGGAATGGGCAGGGGCAGAAGTGACACCTGCAAGAGGGGGGCGTTAGGCCGGGGACAACCCAGAGTGAGGCCCAAACGAGGCCTCTGTGGAGGTGGGTGGGAGCAGACCTCAGAGCCCTGCACACTGAGGGACTCTGGTCATCTCTCCCACCTCACTCTTCCTCACTGTGCCGCTGCCCAATGTGATCCTGCACCAGCAGATGAGTTTTGTGACCACAGGCCCATCCATCTTCCCACCTGTGTGTCTCTAGAGCACGCCGGGCACGCAGGGGACATGAAGGACTTGCTGAAGGGCAGAAGGGCTCTGTGGGCTTGGGGAGATCTGGACCCTCGATCCCTGCCATCTAGTCATTATTGTTACCTGCGACCTGGGTTCCGTGGGCCCTTTAACCAGAGAAGGGAGCATGAGTCTGTCTGTTTCAGGGAAGGCAAGGAGGGCGGAGCTGGGGAAATGGGGCTCCACTGCAGCTGCAGCGGGAAACCAAGGTGGCACAAGGGTGGGAGCACAGGACACGTGGACAGACGGCCCGTGGCTGGGCAGGCTGGGAATGTAGGAGGTGAGCATGGACATGAGCCCACAGCCTCATCTTGTGGCCCGTCTGGAGGTAAGCGTGGGCACTTGGACCGCACCAGGTCTGCCCTGGCCAGGGGTCTGGATGGGGAGTTTCCTCGAGCAGTCGGGTTCATTGTGGTATCAGGTCATTGAGGGAAACCCTTCCCCTGCTCCCCTCTCCCACTCACTGCCTGCAGCTGCAGAGCCAGGTCATTCTTTTCCTGGGTGATGCTGACGTGTGTCTCCTCTAGCTCCTGTCGCTTGGTCTCTGCAGTGGCCAGTGCCCCTCGCAGCCCCCGTAGCTCTGCCCGCAGGGCCGCCAGCTCCTCTTCGGCCTGTGCTGAGCGCAACAGTGGCTTCATCTTGAAAAAGAGCTTCATCCATGACCAGTTCTTGACGGCATTGAAGGCACGGATGTTCCACTGGATGGTGAACAGGGCATCCCTGGGGAGGGGCAGAAACAGATGACCAGCAGGCTCACACCTGAGCACCTCCCTGGGGCAGGCTCTTCAGTGTGTGATCTCATTTAATCTTCCCAAATGCCCTTTCAAGTAGGTCCTAACGCCTCTGCTTTATAGGTGAGATTGAGGGAGAGGCCAAGGGCATGCAGATGCCTACAGGGAGGGGGCTCACAAGCCTTAAATGTCCTGGTGGCCCTTGAAAATGTTCTAAAGACACCAGGAGTGGTAAAGCCACCTGGCTCTGGGATCAGACCACCTGGGCTCACATCTCCACCTCCTGCCTTCCACCCCGCCCCGCCCCCTGGCCAGCTGTGACAGGATGGCTCTGAATGGAGATAATCACAACACCCACATCTTAGGACCATCCCATCCTTTAAACAAGATAATGCACGTCAATTCTCCTGCCTAGCATTTAAGTCATAACCACTCTGGGTCACGCTCTGGGATGGCCTGGAGTGGAGAAATAGGTGTTCTTATCCCAACTTTTGAGGTGACAAAATGGAAGCTGGGAATTGAGAGGCACAAAACAGAACCTTACCCCTCAGAGACACCCTAACTTCCATAGGGGTTATCTGACCCACAAGAGAGTATGACTGGGTGCTCACAAGGAGCCAGGCATGATGCAAAGTCTGGTCCACACAAACCCTCATTCACTTCCCAAAGAGCCTGGTGGTCCCGAGTGGACAGTAGTCCCACCAAAACCTCAGTTCTCCATCTCCGTCCACACCCACCTGCCTCCAAGCAGGCGCTGGTACTCAAGGCGCATCAGGCGGCCCCGGCCCCGTGCCTGTAGCAACGTCAAGACCTTGGCCAGACGCTGGTCACGCAGCTCCTCCAGGATGCCCAGAAGCCCAGCCTTGAAAAACACCTGAGTGGGTGGGGCCACAGGTGTAAGCTCCACCCACCAGCATGTCTCCTGTCCAGTGTGACCACCCACACCTGAGTCAGCCCCAACTCCTCTGTGCCCTGACCTTGGTGTGGCCAAACTGGTACTGGGTGTGGTCGATGTCCAGGGAGCCCAGCAGCTTCTCTGTGGCCTTCCTGCTGTCCATGAAGGTGTCATCAGGGATGGCACTGGGGTTCAGGATGCGGTACCTGGGACAGCAGGAAAAACTGGTGAGGAGGGGCTGAGCAGGTAGCCAGGGACTGAGGAGGCTGGTGGGGAGAAGGAGGGGAATATTCCTGGACCTCTCCAGGCTGGAGCTGAGTTCCAGTGGGACACATACTGAACAAACTGGAGGGGAGTCGGGGGACAGTGCGAGACTAGGAGGTAGGTGGGTTCTGCTGAAAAATCTCAGTTCCGTTTAAATGCATCCAGTAACGAAGTTCTTTCAGGGGCTGCAGTGCTTACAAAAGGCATGCAGCACTTTTATAACTGTTTAAGAAGGTGAGATGGTATAGCACATCTCAAACAGAAGAACATTTGGGAGAGATTCTAGCCAATAAGTGGACACATTTGCATGTGTGCACAGGGCTGCGCAGGTCAGATTGGCTGTGGCCACACTGTGAAGGCAAAACCTGAGAACACAAAAGCCTAGGGGACTGACGGGGACAGTAGGCCCTAGACAATGGGATATTTCCAGTGTGATGCTGCGCGTCGCTACACATTCATCTAAAGCCACAGGATGTACGGCACCGAGAGACTCTGAGTACCAGCTGCGGACTTAGGTGGTAATAATGAGTCCATGCAGGTTCAGCAGTGGTAACACTGTCCTACCTGGCACGCGATGCTTAAAATGGGGGAGGCTGTGTGTGTGTGGGGGGGGGGAAGGGCAGATATGGGAAATTTCTGTACCTTTTAATTTTGCTGTGAACCTAAAGCTGCTCTAAAAAATAAAGACATAATTTTTTTCAAAAAAGGATGACGATCCAGACTTTTTCCCATTGATAAGGAACAATCTCCAAGACATATGGTCTTGGCTCAGTAGTTGAGCGTCAACCTAGGAAGCAGGAGGTCATGGTTCAATTCCCGGTCAAGAGTCAGTCACATGCCCGGGCTGCAGGCTCGATCCCCATTGGGGGTGTGCAGGAGGCAGCCATCAATGACTCTCATCATTAATGTTTCTCTCCCCTTCCTCTCTGAAATAAAAAATCCTATCTAATAAAAGAGTAATATGCAAATTAACCATCAGTCCGAGACAAAGATGGCGGTGGCGATGCAGGCATTCTGCCCCAGCTCACTGGAAGAGGGCCTCTGGGCCTGTTTGGTTGCTGCTGCCGTTGGGGTGCCAGGCCCCCTGCAGGCTAGGTCTCCGCTCTTTGGACCCCAGTGGCCCCCATGGGGCCGTGTGCAATCATCAGCCGCCGGGCGCTTCGCACCAGGTGTGTCTGGTCAACGGTGGGGCTTCTGCGGCCGCTGGGGTCCAAGGTGTGGAGACCCAGCCTGCAGGGTGCCTGGCACCCCAGCAGCAGCAGCAACCAAGCAGGCCCTGTAGGCAGCCTGAAAACGGCCCTCAGCTCCTCACCAAGGCTGGCCACACCCCCATGGAGTGAGGGTTCCCCACTGGGGTCCTTGGCCAGCCTGCAAAGAGCCATCAGCCCCTCACCCAGGCTGGCCAGGCACGCCAGCAGGTGGACATCCTCCGAGGGGTCCCTGACTGTGAGAGGGCACAGGCTGGGCTGAGGGACCCCCCCAAGTGCACACATTTTTGTGCACCAGGCCCCTAGTATATATATATTTTTTAAAGACATGGTTACATGAGAAAACAAACCCACAACTCGTGTGTACATGCATGTGCCCACGTACAGTATTTGTACATACATATGTCAGCGTGGATGGCCAGTTACTTCTGGAAGGGGAGGGAACTTAGGCTGCTACTGGCCTGACAAAACCAAACTGAGGAAGGGAAGGGAGGAGCTAATAGCACTGACTAGGTGCTCATGCGGGGCCAGGCATGATGCAAAATCTGGTCCACACAAACCCTCATTCAGTTCCCAAATCCGCATCTAGCTCTGCCTGCCCCCATCTCCAGACTAAAATCCAATCTCACCCAGGTCTTCTCCTCTAGGATATCTGCTGGAGACATTTCAAATTTATGTGTTCAAAGGGGGGACCAATCCCCTATCTCCCCAACTCCCCAAAATAAAAAATCCTATTTCGGTATCTCAGTAAACCTACCACCAGCTTCCCAACTGCTCAGGCCAAACATCTGGGAGTCACCACCCTTATCTTTTCTTTCTTATTCTGTATCCAATTCATCAGCAGGCCTGCTGGCTGCACCTCCTGTTTTTGTCTCCCCCAAGCTGGCCTGCAGGCCTCAGCTACCATCATCTCCCACTGGACTCCTGCCCAGCCACCTCTCCAGTCCCACTGCATCCTTCCCAGTGACAGGAATTGTCTGTTTGACTCTAAAATGTGTGCCCTTCTCATCTGCTCAGGCTGTTGCTTCCACTAGGTGGAAGACAAAGGGGAAGGTGGCTGTGTAGGGGGCGCTGGGGAGGAGGACACCCACCGTTGCCGGAAGTCGGCGTAGAGCAGCCTGTTGGGAAATCCTTGGCGACAGATCCGGATCCCCTCCAGGACCCCATTACAGCGCAGCTGGTGTAGCACCAAGAAGGCGTCCATGACCCCTAAACAGGTGGGAGTTAAAGGAAAAAGTCAGAGGTCTCATGCCTCGAAGAAAGACCAACAGTCCATATGGCGGGCTCTGTGGAAGGGAAAGACTCAGCTTCCAGTCCACCCTGGCCCCTCCCTTCAATGTTCCCCCACTACCACCCACCTAGCCCCAGGGTGACTACCTGGGGTCTTGTTCTCATTGGGGACAATGCAGCGGACAAAATGAGGCTGTGTGGCCCGCAGGTTGGTCATCAGCTTGTTGAGGTTCTCCTGGAGGTGGGGAGAGGGGAGAAGGCACACAGGGCAGGGAGGCAGAATTGGAAACCGCAGATCAGCCCACTAAGGGCGGGGAGGGGCAGGCCCTTCCACATGCCTCCACACATCTGCCACCCTTCCCTGTGACCCTCTGCCCTCTTCTGCTTGACTGGGTCCCTGTCACCACAGTCCTCGCTCCCCACTCAGTCCCCCTCAAGCCCCCACACCATCCCCCCAAACCCTGCCCAGGCAGCGTGGGGACGGGAAGCAGCACAGACTTGCTGTGATGTTCACGTGGAGAGGAGTTAAACATCACTGCAAGTCTTAACGGCCGCCCGCCCAGGGTGCAGGGGACAGATCAGGGAGCGAGAACGGGCTGGAGGCCAAGGGGTGAGGCCTGCATAGGCCCGGCTGGGCCTCACCTTGTGCAGCTGGGACACCGTCTGGAAAGATGCCGCCTTTTTACGCTTCTCTTTCACACCAGACTTCGGGGGCTCAGCTAGGAGAGACACGGGGACCAGTCACTCCAGGGACATCACTCCGAGTCCCCACAGAATGGCAACCTAGTCCCTCGGCACGCACTGGAGCAGGAGCCTGCATAGTTCTCGTAGAGGGTGGCCAAGAGCTTGTTCTGCGACTTTTGGAAGATGGGGACCACTGTCTCATTCAGGGGGTCCTTGTTTTTCTCCAGCCAGCCCACGATGCTGTAAGGTACCTGGCAGAGATCAGACAGGTGCTGAGCCACGGCGGAGAAACCCAGAGGGAAGAGAGTGGTCAAGAGCTGGGGTTCCCATAGGCACCTACCACACCCGCATAGTGGACCACCTCAAAGTGGGCCTGGTATTTGCGCTTCTTGTCAGGCCGTGGCTGCTGGAAATTGGGCGACTTCCCTGCGTGGTTATCGTAGAGCTTGGCCCGGAAGCTGGCATCAGAGGCCTTGGGGAACATGCACTCCTCCTCCAGGATGGACAGGATACCGAGCGGCTGGGGACAGGGAACAAGACTGAAAGACCTTCATTGCGCCAGCCCATCCTCCCAGAGCCCCTTCTCCTGGAAGCCTTTCCAGATGCCCCACCTCAGCCACCTGCTCAGAGGGCAGAGACCAGACCTGCACCCAGAAGCCCTGTCTTCTAAGACAGAAAGAACATTTTGGTCTCCATCCCTCTTCTGCACAATTCGCAGCTCTGAGTTGTCCTCTTTGCTTATGAGAACTGTGCAAACTCAAACTGGCATCTTTGTACCCATCAGCCCCAGCTCCATGATCTCACACACACTCACAGGTACAGTCAAAAAAAGCAGCCGAGTTCAAATTTTGGCTTCCTGGGTTCAAACTTACTAGCTGTGGGGCCCTTAAGCCTCCCTAAGCCAGTTTCCTAATGTGCAAAATGGGGACATGCATAATTTGTGCTGCTTTAACAGTGAAAAAACAAAAAACAAAAAACCGTCAACCACCTAAATAAATGTCCAACAGGAGGGTCCAGAAATGCATTGTCTGAAAACCATCTGCTGCATGAACTAACTGTGCCTTCTTCGTTCAATGTTCAAAACCCATTTTAGAGAAAAAGAGACCTGAGTCTGAGCGAAAACCGATGCCGAGGACACAGGACTTGGAGGAAGCTAACCAAAGGGCTAAGATTCTGGTTGTGTGGGGGTTGGGGGAACATTATTTCCCCCTCACTTTTCACTTTTCTAATTTTCTGATTTTTCTTTCTCCCATTCTTTGCACAATGGGGAGATTTATATAATGTTTCACAATCAAATAAACAAATAAGCAAACACATCCTACTCCTCTCCCAGGGCAGTTCTGAGGGTCCAGTGAAATTGTGGCTGCAGGAGGACCTTGTGAGCTTCAAAACCATGTCCACCCATGAGGGGCTGTTGTCATCAGTGCTGGGATGCACACTCATATTGCTCACACACTCACCAACATGCTTGTAGTCTCCGGAGCACCTATCACACACATGCACGCATTCCCATTCATGGCACATACAGAGACAGAGTCGGAGCCACACACAAGCACAAGCTCACTTCAACACACAGGCACACACTTGCACATGCTCACTCACTGCACCCACACCCTCCCCGTTGCGGTGAGCTTGTGCCAGCCTCACCTTCTCAATGAGGTCGATGCAGGGCTGCAGGTCCAGGCCGAAGTCGATGAAGACCCAGTCGATGCCCTCCCGCTTGTACTCCTCCTGCTCCAGCACAAACATGTGCTGGTTGAAGAACTGCTGCAGCTTCTCATTGGTGAAGTTGATGCACAGCTGCTCGAAGCTATTAAACTGTAGAGGGAGAAAAGAAAGAAAAATAAAACTGCACACGGTGCCGGGCGCAGCAGCCTCCCTGTGGATGGGGACAGGGAGGCCCAGAGAAGAACAGAAATGTGCATGAGTTCACCCTGCCCCCAGGCAGAAACCCAGGCTCCTGCCTCCACCCACTCATGGCCCTGGGTGTGGGCCTGCTCTCACCTCAAAGATCTCAAAACCAGCGATGTCCAGGACCCCGATGAAGAACTGCCGGGGCAGCTTCGTGTCCAGTGTCTGGTTGATCCGAGACACCAGCCACCGGAACAGCCGGTCGTAGGTGGCCTTGGCCAGAGCCCCCACGGCAAACACCACCTGGAGTTGTGGGGATGCTGGGCTGGGGTCTGGCCAGGAGAGGACCCTTCCCAGCTGTCCCGGGTCAGCCCTGGCCTGCGAGCAGCTCACCTGCTCCATGCTCTGGCCCTTGGTCACATACTCGTTACCCACACGCACTCGGGGGTGCAGAAGGCCTTTGAGGAGGTCCCCACTGTTGACTCCCATCAGGTAGGCAGCCTTATCAGCACCTGGTAGGGCACATGGGTGGGATGAGGAGGTGGAATCAACAATTAGAGCACCTGGGGGCTCAAATGGCCTCAGCCTGGCATCAGGGAGGGGAGGCCAGGAAGGGTCAAATTCAGGGTCAACGGATTGTGCAGCTCAGGAGGGTCTGGCGTTGAGAGTCAGGGGTTACAATCAGGGCCAGTTAAGACTGAGGTTAAAGACTGTGGACAAGGGTTAGGGCTAATGGTCATGAACAGGACTTTTGGATCAGGGTCAGGGCCCCTCACTCTCAGTGCCGTCGGCCTCAGCCTGCTCCTCCCGCTGTTTCTGCTTGAACTTCATGTTTCCGAAGTGCAGGAGGGCACCCACGATCTTATAGCACGCGCACTTCTCATCCACACTGAAGCCCAGGATGTCCATGGCATGCTGCAGTGGGGACAGCAGGATCAGAGATGTCTGGGCTCCTCCAGGGTCCCGCCAAGCTCAGGGCACTGAAACTGCTCCCTGATCTCTACCCAGCATCGCAGGGCCCCACACTGCCGGCACCCGCTCTGCTCCCACCCAACATACGTCAGTTGCCATGAGCTCCTCCCCATCATCCATGTTGTCCACGGTGATGACGCCCTGGCTGCAGAAGTGGTAGTCATAGGGGTTCACAGACAGAAGCAGCATGTCTGGGGACACAGACGAAGAGGGTGGGTCCAGCTGTGTGCACCTGGCTATCCTACTCCATCCCAGCATGGCAGGTCCTGGGGCCCAGCCCCACAGGAGAGTCTAGGGCCCTCCCAGGACTTCCACATCCCTCTGTCCATGGCTTCTTTTTCCTTATGGTTCTCTGAGGCATGAGCCCGTCCCTATGTCACATTCAGCCCTCCACCACTGCTCACGGCCATCCTTTTGGTCCAGACCCTGTGCTGGGGCACAGTGAGGACCAGATTCTGCCCTCAAGGAGCTTGCAAGAGAGGGGAACTGGGCCTAGATAGAGCCGTTGGCCCTTCCTTGGTCGGAGTGGGGTCTCTCTAGCTGCAGGACCACAAGAGGGACAACTTTACAAGAGCAGTGGCCAGTTCCCTGCATGAGAGAGGGCTCAGCAAAAACAGAAGTCCCAGGAAGGGAGTGGGAGGGAACAGAAGGGACTCAGAAGAAAGACAGGATGTCACAGACCCCAGAAGAATAAGGGAACAGACATACCAGGACCTGGTCTGATGGGGGACAGGCAACTCTCACTCCCACCCAGTCCTATGTACGCCCACCCTATCCATCCTTGGCCCTTACCCTGCAGCTCTGGCTTCTTCCCCGAGAGGATCTGGTAGTAGACGTGGTAGCCACGCTCTCCGGGCAGCTGGAAGATCACCCGTGACTTCTCCAGGAGATCTGGGAGAAAGGGAGGCGCTGGCCTACCATCTTCTGCACCTCCCCAGAGCAGGTCACCCCAATAGGGCTGAAGGGGCAGGGCAGGGTTGTGGGTGAGGGGCAGGGGTGTGTGTAAAGGCACTGTCAGTATACATCAGCATGTACTAAAGTGTGTCTCTTGCCCCAGATGATTTGGCTCAGTGGATAGAGCGTCAGCCTGTGGACTAAAGGGTCCCGGGTTCAATTCCAGTCAAGGGCACTTGCCCAAGTTTCAGGCTCGATCCCCAGTAGGAGGCATGCAGGAGGCAGCCGATCAATGATTCTCTCTCATCATTGATGTTCATCTCTCCCTCTCTCTCCCTTCTTTTCTGAAGTCAATAAAGTGTGTCTGTCTTGCCTGTCACAATGTGAGAATGTGTATGCATCTCCATGTTGAACTATGTGTGGGTATGTGAATGTGGTATCTGTGGGGGGTATTCATTTGTCCATTCTTTCATCTATGCTTTCATTCCTTCACCCACAACCACACTCCTTCCTCCAGAGCAGTGCTGGTGTGCCAGCATGTGTGTTGGCAGAGCTCCATGTGTCTGCACACGGTCAGCCAGGGCATGAATTATGATGTTCCCTGCCCATCACCATGTGTCTGTGCTTATTCATCAGGATCTGGCCAGGAATCCTAAGGTGGGGAATGTCAGTGTGGCGGCCCCTCTGTGCAGGTGACCTGGGCACCGGTGTCTATGCAGCTGGGCTGGGTGAGACAGATGGGCAACAACCTGACAGGCGTTAGGAGGGGCTCCCAGGAAGGATGAGGACCCGATGCAGAGATGAGGCTGGGGCCAGATGGGCACAGGCCCACCCTATTAGGGCCAGAGACTAGAGTGGAGTAAGGGCCAACCATAAAGAAGATTTGGGTCTCCATTGCAAGGTGATAGGATCCAAAAAAGATTTCCAAGCAGGAGCACAATGTGGTCAGATTAGTCTCCATGCAAAG
The DNA here is from genome assembly GCA_004026665.1 of Murina feae. Taxonomy (NCBI): domain Eukaryota; kingdom Metazoa; phylum Chordata; class Mammalia; order Chiroptera; family Vespertilionidae; genus Murina; species Murina feae. The sequence continues at coordinate 28,423 of PVJC01006681.1, read as the reverse complement.
GTTATTCTGGCTAGAAGACCCAGCAGAGGAATGGAGGCTGGGAGACCACATGGAGGCTGGTGGAATGTTCCAGGTGAGAACTGAGGGGCCTAAGCTGGGCAGAGGCCTGGGGGTGGAAAGGAGTGCCTAAAACAGGCAGGAGCCAAGGACTTGAGGGAAGCTCCATCTGAGCAAAAAGACTCTGTCCCATCCCTGCCCTCCCCGACTCGCCCAAACTCACAGCTGTCAATATCCGAAGATGCCAGCTTCCCCGAGGGACCAAAGTGAATGCGGATGAACTTGCCCTGTGTGCAGGGGTGCGGTCTGTCAGAGGGGCCAGCCATGCTGCCCTATCAGCCTGTGTCTCCCCGCTGCTGATCCCACTCCACCCACCCTTCCCACTGTGGCCACTCACGAAGCGGGACGAGTTGTCATTCCGCAGGGTCTTGGCATTGCCAAAAGCCTCCATAGCAGGGTTAGCCTCAATGATTTGATCCTCGAGGGTACCCTGGGGGGGTGAAGTATGTTCACTGACTGGGACCCAGAGCAGCCGCCATCTCAGGTAATAGCCCATCCCAGACACCTCTGGTTGGGAAGGGGAAGGGCAGGTTCCCAGGACCTCATAATTGTTGCCTGCCCCACTCACACTGGCCCCATACTTACCCCAGTCTTTGTGGCCAGAAATTGCTGGGGGGAGAAAGAAGACAATGTTAGAGTGGTGAGGTGTCACCAGGGCAGGGTGGCAGTAGTTAGCAGGACAGTGAAGGTTAGCCTCCCCCCCACCCCGCCCGTCCCCACCTCACCTTCCCAGGACTATTAGAAGAGGACTGCTAGAAAGTAGGAGCAAGCATAGCAGGGGGCTGAGTCTGGGGGAGTCTACAATTAGCAGCCCTTCCCCTCCCCCAGCTGTCTCTGGCCTCTTCCATATCCTATCATTTCCCACACTCCAGGAAGTGGTCCCTGCCCCAAGCGCTAGAGACTCCTGACTAAAATCCTTTTCAGAGCAACAGCTCAAATGCCACCTCCTCTAGAAAGGCTTCCCTGATGCTCTATGACTGGAAGAGATCTCTTTCACCTGAACCTTCATATCCTCACCTCCGTGAGCCCTTCTCCACACCTCTCCTTTGCATTGTGATCAGGCACATGTTCATGGCGCAATTAATTTGTACACCTACTATTATTTAAAATGGCCCTGCCAGGTGACTACTATAACTGTACTTTGCAAATGAGGAAACCAAGGCTCAGAATAGGGAAGTAACCTACTCAAAGCCACACAGTAAGTGGGAGAGAGAAGGCACTGAGCCCAGGCATCTACCTCCCACAACACCCACAGCCACCCATATGTCTCACCTAGAGACACTTACTGAATTGAGAGGATCCCCCGCCACTGTCCTCTCCTAGCCTCAACCTTGTCTTCCCTCCACTTCCCTTTCCTTCTCTTCCCTACCCTGGGTCCTAGCAGCCTGGAAGAGGCTGCTCCAAAGCACTGGCTGAGATTGTGTGGAGTAGAGCTCGGGAAACATGCTCTTGCCATTTCCCTTCTGCCTCTGTCCCCCCAACAATATCTCTGGGGGGAACTGAAAGCGAGAGAAAGGAAGAACAGATTCCAAAGTGACAGATACCATGCCACAGTGGACTTTGGTTATTCACTCACCTCCAGGGAGCCCAAGACTGAAACAATCCCACCCGAGATATTGCTGGGGGGACAGAGGCAGGAGGGAAATGGCAGGAGCCCATCCCCTGAGGTCCTTTCTGACCAGAGGCCTCTCTGCCCCTACCCTGTTCGCTCTGGCCTCTTTCTACCCAACATTCCTATTAGTGAACCAAGCCCCAACTTTCTGCAGCATCCTCACGTGGGGTTTGGAAAATGGGGTGGGGAGAGGAAGGGGGAAAGAGTACCAAAAAGTCAACAGCAAAAACAAAACAAAACAACCACCACCACAACAAAAAACCAAAGCTGAAGTAAAAATAAAAAATCAAGAAATTCAAATGGGGAAAAGAAAAAGGCAAAAAGAAAAAAACAAACAAACAACTTAAAGTGGAGAAAAGAAAAAGAAAATTAGAAAAAATAAAAATGCCCCAGAATAAAGCAAGGCTCAACAGGACCAGGAAGGACTGAGTGGGAGGCGGCCTTGGCCTCTGGAAGGAAAAGGCAGCCCATTGTGGGCGCAGATGGGAGAGGAGCAGACACAGAAGTCTGAACTAGCCTGAGGCTAGGAACTTCAAAAACAAAAACAAAAACAAAACACTGGTCCCCCATTGTTTCAGAAATTTTCAAAAACCATACAGAAATTAGGGGGTGCAAAATCGTCCCCTACCCCTGCTGTTGGGAATGCTGCCAAGGGCCTTTGGCTCTGGCTAAACTCAAGCCCTGTTTGTTTGATTGACAGCAGGTAACTCTCTTTGGTGCATGAAAACCAAGAAAATAATCACTTCTTAGCAAAAACGGCTTATTTGGTAGACTCTCTCAAAATATGAAGGTCACATTGGGAGGGAAAACTACATAAAAAGTTTAGGAATAGTGATGTGGTCCCACCCCTCAGTGTTACAGATGGAAACACTGAGACAGGCCTGGGACTGGGTGGCACAGCATAGCAGAGGTGGCCATAGCTTCTTTGGTCAAGCCTTGCTCAGGCCAGAGTCCCCCACCAAGGTGGAAGGCTCAGGCGGGGCTGGAGGCTCTGGGGAATCAACATAAAAAGAAAAAAAAGGGGGGGGGGGAGGGACAAAGAGAAAAACAGTGAGAAGCAATGGTGAGCAGCGCCCAAGTGGGCGAGTCTTACGGCCTTCTTGCCCGGCCCGTCTCCCAGGGCAGCGACGATGGCAAAGTACTGAATGACCCGCTTGGTGTTAACCGTCTTACCGGCACCCGACTCTCCGCTTGGATGACACAAACATAAGTCACCAATGCCCACTTGGCCACTCTAATTCCTCCCATCCCTCAGTGTCTCACTCCACAAGCAGGGCCTCTCTGCCCTCCCCAACCCAGCCCCTAAGTTAGGACCCCAACTCAAAAAACAAAAACCAGAAGAGATCAGCCCTCAGAGGCACTGAGTTATGAACAAGCAGGCCAGAGTAGACCATACCCCCCCGCCCCCCCGCCGTCAGATGAGAATACACAATGCCACCCTTTACTACATGCAAATCTAGTGCCAGGCACTGGGCCAAGTGCTTTCTTTACCTGTATTGGCTCATTTAAGCCTTAGAAACAAAGGATCAGAAATAAGACCCAGAGATAAGAAGGTAAGAAGGAGAAATGTAAAAGACAGGCACCATAATCACCCCGATTTTATGCATAAGGAAACGGGGCTTGGAGAAGTTATGTGACTGTCCCTGCTGTGTGCCAAGTATGTACATTAAAATGCTGATTCCTTGTAGCTCTGCATGGTAGGTGGGTAGGATTGCTCTGTTTTACTGATGAGACTCAGAGGCCTAAGGACATCAGCAGGAAGAAGTGAACACAGAACATGAACCCAGTTCTATCTGGTTTCAAAGCCCTTGCTCTAAAACCAGGCTGCACCTGCACGTACGCACACACTCATACACAAACAAAGTCCATATTGGCTTGGCTGGACATGAACTTGGCCTGTAAGAATCCTATCACTTTCCCATGGAGACAAACAAGGGACCAGAAAGAAGACCCAGAGATAAGGAGGAGGAAAGGAAGAGAAATGCCCTGTTCCCCTTAAGCCCAAATCGGAACTCCCAAAAGATCAAGGTGGGGGGGGAGATTCCAGGCCCTGGAAAGAGGGCCTATCTGGCTGTGATCACTCTGGTACTTGGGTATCCCTTTCCTGCTTACTATCCATAACATGTCTACCCAGAATGGGGGCAGAGAACATGCTTTAATTTAGCTGCAGGTGGTAAATTTAGCTTAGTCTTCCTCTAAGCACTTTAGAACCAACCCTGGGATATGATTTTAGTTCCACTCCCTTCCTGCCAGATGGCCAGCATTTCCCACCCCATCCCCAGAGCCCCACACTTACGTGATTAGCATGGACTGGTTTTCTCGGTCTAGAGAAATGGGAAGGAGATACAGAAGTTAGCCACGATGAGGGACCTGCCACCGGTGGAGCACATAGGGTATCCATGGCACGGGGGCAGCCCCTCCACCAACCAGAGCCAGAAATGGGAAGGACCAGATAGGACCCTACAGTCCGCAGGTCAGTTCCCACTTGGAGAGACAATGCTATGCTAGAGTGTCTGGCAGTATCAAAGGAGGGCAATGCAAGGGAGGGAAGGGGTCCTTTAAAGAAGCTTCCCTGTAGCTGGGGTAGGCGTCTTGGGTGGGGAGAGGAAGAGGAGTCCAGGCAGCCCTTACTTCGCAGCATATCATTGTAGGCGTTATCAGCCACCGCATATATGTGGGGTGGGGCCTCCGAGCGGCGCTTTCCCTTGTAAGCCGCCACCACGGAGGGCGTGTAGACTGGGAGCCATTTGTAGGGATTGATGGTGACACAGAAGAGGCCCGAGTAAGTCTGAGGAGAAAGCATATAGATAGGTTGTTGGAGGCCGAGTTCCCATTCCCAGGCACCAGCCCTCACAAAACCATGACCTTTGCAATAGTCCCCAAGGAGCCATTTAACTCTGCCACGTGATACCCTCTGTGGCTGCCCCAGTGCAGCCTTTACTCCAGCCCACAGCCCAAGGCCCCTTCTCCATGGCCCCATTGTGGAGCCTCTTCCCTCACCCCACCCCCTCATGCTGACGCTCCGCCCCTACACTCCCAGAGCTGAAACTCCAGCCCCATCGCTAGCCCAGTCTCAGCCTGTAGCCCCACCTCTTTTCTGCATAGCCCCGCCCCCACTGCGCAAGCCCCCCTCCTTCTCCTAGCCTCGCCTCCACTGCGCAAACCCCGTCCCTCCTTCCCCATAGTTCTGTCCCCAAGGCGCTGTGGCTCTTCCTCTAGCCCCGCCCCTGCTGCTCTGACCCCACCCCAAACCATACATATCCCCATCACACCCGTGGTCCTTCCCCAATTCCTAGCTCACGTAGATCATCCAGCGAGCATAGCGCTGGCGTAGGTTGTGCAGCACTGAGGCTTCGTTGAGGTGCGTCATCATGGCCATGTCCTCCAGCAAGTCAAAGCGGGGCGGGTTCATGGGCTGCAGCTCCGCTTCCCGCACCATCAGCATCTGCCAGGGAGGCCATACAGTGGAGTACAGACAGCTGGCCAATAGCTGCACACTGGGGGGAGGAGGGTGGGGGAAGGTGCAACAAAGGGGCAGCAAAACCTTCTGGTCTTTGGTCTCCACGTTGACTCTGCCCCCAGTAGCCTCTGACTTGACCTCAGCCTCCACATAGGCATCCTGTTCATCAGGTACCCAGACCCGCTTCTTCCCTAGGTTGAGAGAGAACACGGGGTCTGTCAGCGCCGCCGAGGCACACTCAGAGGCTGGGTGTCCATCTGGGTTTCCCAAGCCCTGTCCATAGGCTGAGCCCCTCCCAGTATCCCCTCTGTCAGGACGCAGGAATACCCAGAGTAGATCCTTCCAGACTCAGACTCCAGTTAAGGCAGAGCTGGGAGGGTCTCTAAAGATCTCAGGGGATTCCCTGATGGGTAAGTCCTTCACTGCCCTGATTACACACTTGGGTTCAGATTCCTGCTTCTGCCACATGTGCCCTGTGATCTCAGGAAAATCCCTCATCCTCTCTGGGCCTGTTCCCTCAACAGCAAAATATTGTGGACATCTCCTGAGGTCCCATATGGAGCAGCCCTCGATGTCAGGCTCATAATTCTAAAGGGGATTCCACCTCCTCCGTTTCACTGAAGACTCAAGCACAGGTCTCCTAACTCTGTGTCTTGTATATCTTCCTGCCTGGCCAGCTGGTCCCAGGGCTTCAGGGAGCCCACATGTCATGTTAGTTAAAGGCAGGGACTCAGGCTGCAGACCACCAGGTTCTGTTCCCTGTCCTGCCACTTACTAGCCAAGTGCTTCAATCAGGACCAGCTATATAACTGGTAGGCCCCAGTGTTAAAGTGCAGACCCCTTATTAAAAAAAAGAATATTAAAAATTTCAAGATGGTGATGGAGTGTTAAATCAAACATGAGGTCTTTCTGAGGGTAGTGCCCTTTGCAAATGCAGGAATGGCACACCGTGAAGCTGGCCCTGCCCTGGTCCCCACCTCCCCAGGTTGTCGAGCTCATGCATGGAAGGTCATCTGCTCTGGGCCTGGCACACAATGGGCACTGCCTATTGTTATTATTGTCCTATGAACAAACCAGGTCATAAATAGTCATCTTTATTCCTGTCCCTGATAAACAGAGGCTTTGGCTCTATGGAAAGCACTAAAAATAACTCCAGCACAGGTTTTTCAGACATGTGGAAGCAGTCTGCACCCATACTAATCACTCTCACCTCAGAGACCTCAGGTTCTAGCCACGGACTGCAGCTCTGATATTATCCCATTTCACAGAGGAACAAACCGAGGCTTGCTCACAAACAGTGATGCACACAGAACTTAGTCTCAGGACCCCAGACTCTGAGAGAAAGGTCCAGGGCTAAAGCTGTCAGGCCAGAGTTCATGCTCCTTCAGCCCTGAGCTCAGTGTCACCCTCCCCACTCCTGGTCTAATTACATAGAGGCTTCACTTACCATCCCATGCGACAGTGTGCACCTTCATCATCTCCTGGTACCCCTGGCGGAGGTAGCGGGCAGACTCCCCGAGTTCACTCACATCCATCATGGTGGTAATACTAAGAGGTGGAGGATGAGGGACTAGAAATCTTGGAGGTTTAAGGTGGTCCAAGTCAGCAGACACTGGAAGATGGCAGTGAGAGAGGAACTGAGGGACCAGGGGCCCCAAACTGGAGCATGATCCAACAATCCATAGGACCTAGGTGATTTCCTGGGGCTCCTCTCCTCAGCCTCCCTGGTGAGCCCCCAACACCCCTCCCCCACCACACACACATACATACACACATACATACACTCAAACATCAGAGCATCCTCTTCCACAGATATGAGGAGACTCATACCAACCCATAGGTACCCTCACCCACTGGCCCACCTGTACCTCCTTCAGCTCCAACCCCAGCCCTGATCACCCACCTCAGTACCACGGTGAGGGCTGGGAGCTGGGCTCCCCCTTTTATTGCTGCCGTCAAGGTCAGTGCGGAGGAGAGCTATGTCAGCAATCTCCACGTGTCACAGCCCCCCCAGCCTGGCCACAGGACACAAAAGTCAAATTCCCTTTTATCTCCACCAGCACAGCCCCTGGGCTATTTTTACCTCCCATTGTCAGGGGAGCACAAAGGCTGAAGAGAGACACTCCACTGAGAGACAGGGAGACTGGGATGCAGAGACTGACATGGGCAGGGACAATGCAGGGAAAACTGAGGGGTTAGGGGAGAGAAACTGAGTCACAGGGAGTATGATATACCCAGAAAAAAACCCACAACTCCAGAAGAGAGGGCAAGGAGACTCAGAGACGGGGAAGCACAGAATGCCCTCTGAGACTATTTAGTCCAACTTTCTTTACACATCCCAGGAAACGGAGGCCCAGAGAAAGGAAAACACTGGCCAAATTTCACAGATAAGCAGTATATAACTGGTAGGCCCCAGTGTTAAAGTGGAGACCCCTTATTAAACCATCAGAAACCAGGTCAAAAAGAGAAGCAGAGTGAGCCATCCCTCTCTGAGCACCTAGATGCTGTCTCTTTACCCACCTCTAGGCCCCCTCCCTGGAGTCCCCTAGGGAAATTACACATAAAGAAAACCAGACCTAGGACCACAGACATAAAGGAATGCTTTGGCTAAAGAGAAAGGAAGTTGAGGAAATTTAGACCAATTAGGAGCCCCTTCATACTCTGACATTCAAGATTCACAGGAAGCATACTTCCCATCTTAGCCCCCTCTGGCACCCTACTTTCAACAAGGGTTGGGGGTGCTGGCACTCAGCCTGATAGGGGCTTTGGAATGTGTCAGGGCACTTCCAGGCTCTCCTGTCCATCATCCCATTCAGGCCCTGGTGACACCACAGAATTTTAGAGAATCAAAGGATCCAGGAACCTTAGACACTGGACACCTAGACATTGGACACACACTGGACAGAGGCCCAGAGCCAGGATTACGGGCAGACGTCAGGCTGAGCTCACACAGAGAAATCCTCTGTACCAACAGGCTGCCAGTTCCAAATACACAGATGTATCTTTGTTCCACAAAATGCATAGAAATAATTTCAAAGATACATTTTTAACCATATATACTTCAAAACAGGCAAAACTACCGTATGACAAAAATGGAAGAGTAGTCCTTCCAGGAAGAGTAATGACTGCAGGGGGCACAGGAGCGGCTGCTGGAATGCAGGAAACGCTGTGTGTACTGAGCGGAGTGGCGGTTACACAGGTGTGTTCATTCTGTAAAACTAACTGAGCTGCATGCTTAAGATAAACTTTACTGCATGTATGGTACATGAAAATCGTGTTGCGAATACATGCCATATTAGCAATATCTATAAAAATTTCAAATGCCCAGACCCTTTTAGGAATTCATCCTACAGATATTTCCCCATGTTATGAAATGATCCCTTCGGGTGGACATATAGATTGTTCTCAGTCATTCTGCCATAATAATCAGGGCTGTGATGAATATTCTGTACAGTCTAATGAATTTTCACAAAGTAAACATACCCTGTTCAAGAAATCAAAATTACCAGCATCCCACTCACATCCTCTTCAGTCATCCCCCCTTACCTACTATCCCCACTTGTAATGTCACAGATTAGTTTTCCTCATTTAGATGAATGGAATCCTACATTATGTATTCCTTTCTTCTTTCCACATTGTATTTGTGAGCACATCATTTGGTTTCAATTCTTGCCATAGAATTGAAACTAACAGGCAAGAGCTTGGTCTAGATGCCCAGCACCGTGCAGAGCATCTGCACATAACAGCAAGTCAGTAAGAAAATTTGAAATGTTGAATAAGAAAATTAACCAAAACTGATAGATCATTTATATTTTAGGGTCTTAATCTGCTTATGGGTCAGAGACTAATGATCTGGGCCTGAGCAATTTACAGAAGACCCAGAGGGTGGGTAAAACTATGCTCACTGTTTGAACTTGTTCAGAAAGCAGGGCTTCTTGCTTAGGGCCCAAACAATACAATTAACCTAGAGAATCAGAACTTTTAAGAAGCCCAGCTGATACCTGAATAATATTGGTCTGAATTCTAGAAATACCTGCTCAGTGTATAAACTTGGGGCTGAGAAACCAACCAAAATGAATGGGTCTAGACCAGCCCTGTAAATTCACTCTTACTACCCATGGCACGCCTTCTGCTGAGATGAGCTCACAGGCAAGTATGACAAAGCAATGAGGAAATCCAAGATGTTCTTGAGTGAGACAACAAATGCTACAATCTCAAGGACTTAAGGTACCAACTTTATTTATTTATTTATAATATTTATTTTTTAAAATATATATTTTTAATTAATTTCAGAGATGAAGGGAGAGGAAGAGAGAGATAGAAACATCAATGAGAGAGAATCATTGATCAGCTGCCTCCTGAAAGCCCCACACTGGAGATCAATCAAGCCCACAACCTAAGCATGTGCCCTGATTGAGAATCAAACCATGGTTCATAGGTCGACACTCACCCACTGAGCCACGCCGGCCAGGCTTAAGGGACAGACTTTAAATACCTAAAGAGCTGTTCTGGAGCAGAAGGAGCCTACATGACTGGTGTAAACTCAAGAGCAGAGCAGTGGGGCAGTTACAAGGAAGCAGAGTTTGGACATACACACACAAAAACAACTTTTTAACTCTTGGAGCCATTTAGCGATTAAATACGGGGCCTAAGAAGAAAGTGAACCTGCCAACAGCGAGGAAGAGTTGAGCAGAGGTTGCACAGGGCTTGAGGCTTTGGACTGGACAACCTCTGAGATCTGCTCCAACTTTAGGACTCAAGGATCCTAAGCATTTAGCAACTCAGGAAGCTTTGCTTCTTGATAACTACCTTCTCATCCAATAAACTCATCCACTGAGTAGCTACAGTAGAGAGCCTAAGTCTTTCTTCCTGCCTTCTCTTCCCAACATTATCAGTACAGGGCCAACACATATGTGCGTCTAAGTTTAGAATTCTGGGGTATTGGAATCTGGGATCATCAGAACTCTGCAGTGCTAGAATCCTGGTACAAAAGAGTTGAAACAAATATGACAAAATGTATATGATGGTTTTTTAATTATTCTCTCTACTTTTCTGAATCTTTTACATTTCTCCCTCCATTTTTTTAAACTCTCAGAGCATCTGGAATCAGGAACATCAGGGTTGGAAGGGAAATTTTCTGACCCAGGCCCTCAGTTTAGCTGAAGGCACCAAGGCTCTAGTAGGGGGAGAGGAAGGCCAAGGCCAGACTCCAGAATCCACTCCCAAGGTGCGCCCTCTACCCCAGCACATGAAAACCAGGAAAGGAGAAAGCAACTTTGGTCAGGACCAGCATGAGGGCAGTTGGGTCACCTGCAGCCTGGCCTATTATGTGCCCATCCTCCAGGGCTGGAAAGATCCTCTCCAGAACCACAATCTCTAGGCACTAAGGTACTGACAGTGCTGGGAAGGGCTGCCAGAGAAGGCTAGGCCTCAGGGGCTCTGGACAGGCCTGTCACTGCCCTTAAAGACTGAAATGTTATCGGCCACCTACACACGCCATGGCAGAGCCAAGGAAACTTGGGCCTAGCTTAAGGTGACCAGATTTAAAGCGGTACACCATTGATGGGGTGGGGAGGGGGGGGTTCTTTTTTTCCTTTTTATTATTACTTAAAATATTACAAAGAATAATCGGGACTTTTTTAAAACGCTGCAGGACGCGGGACAAACTTAAAAATCAGGATTGTCCCGCCAAAAGCGGGATGTCTGGTCACCTTAGCCTAGCTAAAAACAGAGTTGTAAGGAAGGGGTAGAATCCAGGGTAGAGACTAAAGTGGCCAAAGACAGAGACTGGAAGTCTTAGGATATAGGGGAAGGAGATGTGTGTGAGGACACTAGGACCTAGGTGTCCCCAACTCTTCTCCACCAAAGGCCTCAGAATAGCAAGTAGTTGCCAAGAGTCCTGAGCCCACAGCTTAGTATCAGCCAGACCTACAGACAGCTGCTGAGCTGGGGATATTTTGGGGGAGATTTCCATGAGCAATAAGCAATGGAGTAAAGCCCAAAAAGGGCATAGTCCCTTTGGCCTTTTCTCTTCTAGCCCAAGATGCCAGGCAGGTAGGCAAAGAAGGAGTGATTTAGGAACTAACTCCAGCCCAAAATATATCTGCTACCAATGCACCCCGGTGCCTGAAAGTCCTTCTTTGGAAAAGGCATTGAAGAATTCTGTTAAAATGCTATAACTAGGAGAGGCACATGAATTCAATGCACTTTGCATTTGACAGCATCTAATCTGTGTCTAGAAAAGGAAAGGCACTCAAGAAAGATGTTAGAATGAAAGAATCTAATCTAATAAAAGTAATATATGCAAATTAACCATCACTCTGTTATACCTAAGCCATGCCCACCAGTCAAGCCATGCCCACCAGCCAATCAGAGTGGCTGTATGCAAATTAACACAGCCAAGATGGCAGCCAGCAGCCATGGAGCTAGAGCAAACAGAAGGCTTCCATTGCACCAGTGATGGAGTTGAAACTGCCTGCCTAGGCTGGCTGGGCCTCTGCTCAAGGCAACAATGTTTCAATTATAGAAGCCACAGAGCTGAAGCAAACAGGAGGCTTCTTTGCCTGACTAGGCTTCTGCTCAAGGCAACAAAGTTTCAATTATAGAACATAAATTAACCCCAGAAACCTGATTCCAGCCAGCCTTGCTGGGACATTGGGTCAATGGGAGCTCTGTGCAGCCTGAAAATGGCCCTCAGCCCCTCACCAAGGCTGGCCAGGCACCCCAGTAGGGACCCGAACCCTGAAGGGGCTGTTGGCAGCCTGAAAATGGCCCTCAGCCCCTCACCAAGGCTGGCCAGGCACCCCAGTAGGGACCCGAACCCTGAAGGGGCTGTTGGCAGCCTGAAAATGGCCCTCAGCCCCTCACCCAGGCTGGCCACACCCCCATGGGGTGAGGGTCCCCACTGGGGGGCTTGGCCAGCCTGTAAACAGCCATCAGCCCCTCACCCAGGCTGGCCAGGCATGCCAGCAGGCAGATATCCCCCGAGGGGTCCCAGACTGCAAGAGGGCACAGGCCTGGCTGAGGGACCCCCCTCGAGTGCACAAATTTTTGTGCACTGGGCCCCTAGTTTAAAGAATAAAAGCAAATTTGACACCAAGACTGGCAAGGAGAGGGTCATGATAACAAGGTTCCTTCCTTCATAAAGGCACAGTAAATAAACAAGCAAATACAGTTTTTAAGGTAATGAAAGATTGTGGTACATGCTATGAAAGAATTAAACAGAGTAATGCTGTGGAGAGTAATGTGGCTGGACTCTATTCTAGTTGGACAGGGTGAACTTCTCTGAAGAGGTGACTTTCAAGGTGGGACCTGAAGAATGAGGAGACAGCAGGCTAAGAGCCAAAGAAAGAATATTCCAAGCAGCAGGAACAGTAAATAAAAAGCCTTAAAGCAGAAAATAGCTTGGTGGTCTGTTTGAGGCTGACACAATGCTACTGCCACTGGCGTGGGAGTGAGGGGAGGGTTTTAAAAGGTGAGAGTAGACAGGTAGGCAGGGGCTGGCTCTCGATGAGAGTCTTGTAGGTCTTGGAAGGGGCTCTGGGCTTTATTGCATGTGTGACAGGATGTTGTTAGGGCAGGGCAGGAAGTGGTCTGAAGTGTAATAATGATCACTCTGGCTGCCATATAGAGAACGGACTGGAAGGGGCAAGAGATAAAGAGGCTGTGCCCATCCAGGTGAGAGAGGAGGGACCTGGCCAGGGAGAAGCACTGAAGGTAGAAGAGAGAAGACAGAGAGCCTGAACCCAAACTCCGAGGCTGGGCCACAGGGGGCATAAAGGGAGGTAAGGCTGCACGGAGCAGTTGGGACTAGACTGTGAAGGGCTTCAAAAGCCAGATTAGGATTTGGTGCTTTATCCTGCAGGAGTTGGGGAGCCATCAAAGGCATTTTTATGTTTTTCATCAAAGAGTTCTGAGCAAGGGCATCTGAACATGTGGTCAGATTTATGTGTTCATAAGATCCCAGTGGCAGCTGGTGTGGAGGATGGACTGGAGGGGCGAGACCGGTGGCAGGAAGACTGACTTAGGAGGCGGCTGCCATAACGGTCCACCTGTGAGGTGGGGAGGTCCAAAGAGGGGCCCTCTACCCTAACACCCTGGGGGTGGCGGGGCCCCTGCTTGTCCAAGGCTTGTCCCCCTTGTGGGGCCCTGGGCAGCTGCAGAGGGCCCAAGTGGGCCCCAGCTCTGATACTTCAAGCAGAAATAGGATGAGAGCAGCCAAAAGGCATCAGGACTGTTTATCCGGAGGAACGATGCCTCAACATGGATTTATGGCTGAAAGGTTACTAGGGGGAGGGCGTGGGGAACCAGCTGTCCCCCATCCTCCCGAAGGGCAAATAAAGGAGGGGACTGTGGCCTCAGCTGCAGTAAGAGGGAGGAAGGTTAGACACGGGAGAGGAAATATCCTGGCAAGCATCAGAATGAAAGGGCCTTTCGGTGATCATGCAAACCAACTCTCTCATTGAATAGTTGGGGAAACTGAGGCACAGAGGAAAAGACAGGTCCTTGCCTAAGGTCACAGTGAACAAAAGCTATGACTAGACTCAGCAGAACCTCTCCCTTTCAAAGACTCTGGGGCCTCCCAGAACACTCCTAAGAATGTTCAAGAATACCTCCTAAGACTGCCCAGAAGAAACTGGGATCTGATTGCTACAGAGAGAAATGGCGCACATGCAGCCCTCCTGGAGATGGAGGAGTAGGTGGAAGGCCTTTGCTGGACTGAACTGTTCTGGGTCTCTAATTTGCTGAATCTGAGTTCAACCTTTGTCTTAGGCCCACACTGTCTCCATAGCTGTGTGCCTGTCCCCACCCCAACCGATCTCAGCATTTTGGGTATTTGGTGGGAGTATCCTTTATCTCTTAAGGGTGTTGGTCTTTCTCTGTCACCCAATCTCTCTGCCCTGTGAGACTCTGTATTTCTTTGTCTTGGCCTCTGACTCAGTCTCCCTAGAGCTGAGCTGGGCCAACCTCCCACGCCCAGTGGGCCCTCACTGGTAGAGCGCCCCCATGTAGACAATGCTCAGGCCCAGTGCCCAAGCTGGAACAGGTGACAGCAGCTGTGGATCTATCTATAGCTCTGTTGCCCTTCAATTGTTCCTAACTTCAAACAATGGTTTGTTCCTAGATTAGAAACACCCCTCACTAGGCCTGCTGAAACGGATCCCAAGGGGCAGGGGATGAGGCTCATGAGGCCCACATCATGATCTCTTGTGTCTACCTCTGTCTGGACCTCCATGTTCCCAACTATAGCGGTGGGATCAAAGGCTGTCAGCTCAGGGGCTGAGAAAAGGACCAGTGGACAAAGGAACAGGATGTGTGCGAACAGCAGACCTATATATGCACATGTGAGTATGGGATGTGTGGGTTTCCATCCTCCAGGCTTGGTTGACAGGTAGTCGTGGGCACTGGGATGCTAATTCTATGAGGCGGAGACCTAGTCCTTCTTATTCTCTGCTGAACCCCAGCCTGAGCCTGGCCATGGCAAGTATTCAATAAACATTTCTTACCTTGACCCTTAAGAAGAGTAAGGGGGGTGCTTTGTAGCAATAGGACTCACCCATGAGCAGCAGTATAGTGACAAAGAACACTTTATCTAAAGTCAGACTGCCTGTGACTGAATCCAGGCTCTGTCCATTACCAGCTGTGAAACTGTGAAAAATTACCCTCTTAACAATGGATACTCGTAAAGAGCACCTACCACATAGGATTCTGATGACATTATAAGGTCAAAAGATCTGAAGGGCTTAGAATAGTGCCTGGTACATAATGGACACTCAATGAATTACTGCTGCTATTTCCAAGATATTTCATTAAGTAAAATAGGTGAGATATAGAAAATTATATATGTGTGGGATATGTAAAAAATCAAAGAAAGTAAAGTTGTTTATTTATATGTTTACCTATGAAGGGACCATCTTTGGAAGATAGAAACAAAAAGTTGGTGAGGCCCTAGCTGGTTTGGCTCAGTGGACAGTACATTGGCCTGCGGACTGAAGGGTCCCGGGTTCGATTCCGGTCAAGGGCAAATGCCTGGGTTGCGGGCTTGAAGGGGGGTGTGCAGGAGGCAGCTGATCAATGATTCTCTCTCATCATTGATGTTTCTCTCTGTCCCTCTCTGAAATCAATAAAAATATATTTTTAAAAAGTTGGTGAGAGTGATTGCCTCTGAAGGAACAGCTGGCTGGGGTTAGGAACAGAAAGGAGACTGATTTTTTCCTTTGCATACCCTTTTATACCTTTGAATTTTCAATTATGTATGTATTACCTATTTCTTAAGTGTTTGCTAAATGCCCAAGGGTCACTTCCAACATGATGCTTGACAAAGGAAGGCCATACTTTGTGTCAGTGGGGCGAGCCTGGTAAGCTGGTCCTCAGGTTGTGGGCTCATTGCCCTCAGGCCTGGGTCTGAGTCCCCAGGAAACCTTTCTTCCAGCCCAATAGCTGTTAAGATATAAGATGTGTCCATGAAAACCATCCCAGGGCAAATAGTAAGCCACATGGAGGCTTCCTAGTTTCTAAGCAGGAGTGGAGAGGGCGGTAGAAATAGGCTCCTGCCCTCTTCCCTGGCCCCAGCCCCCAACTCTCAGTCCAAGCTATTCTTAGAGCTCAGATAATGCCAGCAGTTGCTACTGCTCATATCAGCTTCCAGAACCACCCACCCCTGAGAAGCCCAGTGCTCCCCCACCCTCTGGCGTCCTGGCCTCCCTGTCAGGTATGGGCTAGCTCTTCCTCTGTATTGCATGGAATACACACATTCTGGCCACTGCAGGTAGGTCAGGGGATTGGGTGGTCAACCGCTCCAAGACTCCCTTGCCAGGCAGCTGGCTGGAACAGGTAGGGCTGAAGGATATCCTAGAGTATGGGGTGTCCCCCAAGGGGCTACCATCCAGATATTCTGGCCCAACCCCAAGCTCTAAATTATGCTCAGAATATGAATGAAAGGGGTGGGAGCCATGGGCATGGGCAAGCCAGGAGAGCTGGGGTGAGGGGCGAGTAGTAGGGAGGGGGCCTGGGAGGGCCAGTGTATGGAGGAGGGAGGAAGCTAAAAATAGGAGGTCTGAGGAAGAGATGGCAGAAGAGGGTCTGATAGCACTGACTCCAGAGTCAGACTGTCTAGCTTTGTCCCTTGCTTGCTCTGTATTTCTCTTGAAGCTTCACTTTCCATCATAAAATGGGCATTACCTTGTTTCATGTGGAGTCGATGTATACATGCGTGTGTGTGTGTGTGTGTGTGTGTGTGTGTGTGTGTAAGTTCCACAATTTTATTACCTGTATAGGTTTGTGGATCCACCACCAGTCAAGATACTGAATAGTTCCAATGACATCCCATCCTTTACACCTGGCAACTTCTAATCTGTCCACTTTTAAACTTGTCAATCCAAAAATGTTACATAAATGAAATCATACAGTAGGTAATCTTCTGAGATTGGCTTTTCTTACTCAGCATAACTCCCTGGAGATTGATCCAGTGTTTTGTTTATATCAATAGCTTGTTCCTTTTGTTGTAAGTAGTACTCCACATTATGGCTGTACCATGGTTTGTTTAACCCTTTAACTATTGAAGGACACAATTGAGGTGTGCCTTGGGGTGCCCACACCTTCCAAATTCTTTTCTAGCTGTCTAGGGACAAATGCCAAGAACTCTTCCCACCCACTCTACCCTCTTTCTCAGACCTGGTAGTAGGATTCAGTCACAGAATTCAGTCACTCCCAAGTATGCCAACGCCCAATCCTTAGGCACAAGTAAGACAAGAGTCTCTGGAGTCACTAGACCTTATTTAAATGTGTAAACTATAGATCCATCTGTTGATCCTGCCCTAAAAGCTCTGCCAACTTCCCAGCCTACTCTCAGGCAGCTCCACCCTTTCATTCATTCCACTCCAGATACACCAGCCTTCTGAGAGTTTATAAACTACACCAAACTCTTTTCTGCCTCAGGGACTTTGCCTCTGTTGTTCCCTCCACCCACAGTACTCCTTCCCCAAACTAGGGGATGCTGCCTTCTTCTTGTCCTTCAAGTCTCAGCCCAAATGTCACTCCCTCTTGACTACACTAGCTAAATTAGATCTCTCCTATAAATATTCTCTCTTCCCCATTGGTATCACATATCCCACGTTTTAAAATTATTACCTTTATTGGTAGGCCTGCTTATTTATCATCTGTATTCCTCTCCCTTCCAGCTAGGTCTTTCTTCACATCCATGAACAGACAGATCCCACTCTGCATTCCCAGCAGCTAGAGAACTTGGCACAGAAGAGGTAGCCATGGGTGCCTGCTGAATGGCAATGTCCACCTGGGACACCTGCCTCTCAAAAACCATCTTTCCCAGGGACCTCTCACTCTGCTCCCAGATGCCCAGTGGGTATTGACAGATGTTGTCCACCCACCCAAGCCTGGAAAACCTCTCCTTTCTTTGCATCCCTGGGTTTAGCTGAGCCGGGTTAATACAGGACAGTGCTTAAGAGGTCTGGGGTCAGACTGCTTGAGTGCAGCCCCTCCGTTACTCTGTTCCACATCTTTAAAGCATGATTAATAATAGTACCTACTCCAGGGACTTAAATGAGATAATAGTAGAAAAAAAAAAGCACAATGCCTCGAACGTAAGTGTTCAATACATGTTCATTACTGTTCTTTTTCTTATTAGTATTTTCACCCCAAACTCGGTATAATTAACAAGGGAAATACCACCAATGCAGAGTCCATGATAAGCCCCCCTCCCCACAAAAGGGTCATTCCTAAGATGGTGGGACCCTATATTCATCCCTACACAATTCCCTTCTGGCTTCTCTCTCTCCGGCCCCTTCCCTTCTTGGTGAAAGTATGGGGATATGGAAGGGCAGGATGATTACAGCTTCTACCCAGGAAAAGGTTCCCATCACTAGTTTCCAGGTGACAACTTCCTTCTCCCATATATAGAGTTCTCAGTCTTTTCCAACACTTCCCAGCTCCAGGATCTCCCTACACACAACCAACACAGTATAGGCCCAGATCTCTGCCATCCTCTAGCCACAGGCAGAGTAAAGGGTCATCTCCCCGTCAAAGAGCTGCATCCATTCTGTTTTTATGCATCCATCCATCCATCCATGCATATATTTACTGAAAAATAAACTTTGCTATTAATCTGGAAAATCCCAATGGGATATCTTTCACACCCACAGGATGGCAAAAACAAACAAGCCTGACAATACTGAATCTTGGTGAGGATGCAGAACAGGGAAATTCTAATACACTGCTGGCAGGAGTGCAAATCTGCCAAACCACTAAGGAGAGACATTTTGTGTCTTCTAGTAAATCTGAATATGCTCATGACCTTCAACACACTGCATGAGGAGGCAAACAGATTGTTTATCAGTGGCAATAGCAAAGTACTAAAGACAACCCAAAGGACCTTCACAGGGAGAAAGATAAATGAAATGTGGTATTTTTATGCAATGAAACCTATGGCACAATGAAAACACATGAACTACTCTTATCAATGTGGATGACTTTCCAACATAAGACTGAATGAGAAAAGCAAGCTGTACAAGAATACTTACATTACCTCTTAAAGTCCAAAAAATAGGAAAAATAGTATCATATATTGTTTAAAAACACATATCTAGTAAAAGGGTTAAAAATGCATAAGACCTACCTCATACCATACAGAAATATAACTAAAAATTAATCAAAAACTAAATGTAAACGCAAAAATTATAAAACTCTTAGAAAACACAGGTGTAAATCTTCATGATCTTGGATTCGGCAATGACACTCAAAAGCACAAGCAATCAAAGGAAAAAATAGACCAATTGGACTTCATCAAAACACCTGTGCTGCCCTAGCCAGTTTGGCTCAGTGGATATAGCATCAGCCTGTGGACTGAAAGGTCCTGGGTTCAATTCAGGTCAAGGGCACATGCCTGGTTGCAGCTCAACCCCCAGTAGGGGGCGTGCAAAAGGCAGCCAATCAATAATTCTCTCTCATCATTGATGTGTCTATCTCTCTCTCCTTCCTTCCTCTCTGAAATCAATAAAATATACATTTTTAAAAATCTGTGCTTCAAATGACACTATCAAGAAACCAGAATGTCGACCCACAGAATGGGATAAATTACTTGTAAATCCTGTATCTGATAAAAGTCTGGTATCCAGAATATACAAAAAATTCTTATAACTCAACAATAAAAAGACAAATGGCCCAATTTTTAAATGGGCAAAGACTTGAATAAACATTTCTCCAAAGGTGACATACAAATGGCCAATAAGCACACGAAAAGATACTCAACATCATTAGTCACTAGGAAAATACACATGGAAATACAATGAGGATACCACCACTAGGACTGTCATAATCAGACAATAGCAAGTGTTAGTGAGAGTGTAAAAATTGGAACTCTCATAAATTGCTGGTGGGAATATAAAATAGTATTGCCACTGTGGAATACAGTCTGGCAGTTCCTCAAAAAGTTAAACAGTTACCATATGACCCAGCAAGTCCACTGCTAGAGAATTCAAAACATATATCCACACAAAAACTTGTACATTAATGTTCACAGCAGCATTACTTATAGTAGTCCAGAGTGAAAACAACTCAGGTGTCCATCAACTTCTGGATGGAGAATAAAATGGAATGCTATTCAGGCATAAAAAGGAAAGAAATACTGACAAGTGCTACAAGATGGATGAACCCGGAAAACACTATGGTAAGTGGCAGAAACCAGACACAAAAGGCCACAAATAGGATTCCATTTATACTAAATGTCCAGAATAGGCAAATTCTTAGATACAGAAAGCAGGGGAGTAGTGAGTGCCAGGGGCTGGAGAGACAGGGAGGAATGGGGGAGTGATTACTAATAGGTATGCGATTTCTTTTGGGGTGATGAAAATGTCCTGGAATTAGTGGTGATGGTTGCACATCACCATTAATGGTGATGGTGAATGTAGTAAAAACCACTGATTTGTAAATGTTAAATTTAAAATGTTAAATTTTATGGTATGTGAATATCTCAATAAAAAATTGCACAGGAATAGTAAATACCAAATTCAGAAGAGTCTTTACCTGGGGGGAGAGGGGGGTACACTTCAGAGAACCTTCAACTTAATTAGCAATGTTTTATTTTACAAGCTGGATGGTGGGTATAAGAGTGTTTGTTACACTAATCTTCATACCTTTCTCAATGTTTTCATAATAAATAATATTTAAAAGTAGTGCCCTGTCCGGGTGGCTCAGTTAGTTGGAGCATCACCCCATACACCAAAAGGTTGCAGGTTTGACCCTTAGTCAGGGCTTGTATGGGTGGCAACCAATCAATGTTTCTCTCTCCCCCTGCCTCTCTCTCTAAAATCAATAAAAACATATCCTCAGGTGAGGATTTAAAAAAAAATTTTTTTTAAGTATTTACTGAGTGCTGACCTAGACCAGGCACTGGGCTACCTGCGTGGTATAATGGTAATAGAGGCAGATCCCATCCTGCCCGTAAGTGAACGAACAAGAGAGGGAGGCTGTAAGTCCTCTATCCTTTCTGTGCCTGTTTCCTCACGGAAATGAGAGCTGGAGAAGCCTCTCAGCAGAAAGTCTCTGAGGACCGTGGGAGTTGAGGAATATGTCTCCCTGTTACCAGCCACAGCTGTAAGAGTTCGTGCAGATGGGAGCACAGGCCCTGCAATCAGTGCAGGTGCCATCAATCACTGCAAGCCGGCTAAGGCAAAGCCCAACCGAGTCTGTTTCTTCTCAGTAACACAGGGACAGTAACTTCTCCCTCCCAGGATTACTCTAGGGGTATAAATGAGATAACACATATCAAGTATCTGGGACGGGCCTGGCACACACTAAATCCTCAACTCACGGGAAAGGCCTCACTTGGATTCCTCAGGCATTCCGGAGCAGCACTGCAGGCCTGCACTAAGGGCTGGAAGACAGAGGAATTCCACTCTGAATGGCCAAGCAGTGGACCCCCAGCCAAATGGGGAAACAGCCTCATAAACAACATACCAAATGGTGCGATGTCATTGCTAAAAAGAGACAGCAGCCACGTGCACATTCAGACCACGTACAATGCAGACCCTGGGATGGCAGAGATGCCCCACTCAAGAGGAACAAGCTTGGAAAGAAGCAAAGTTTTGAGACCAGAGACACCTTAGGCAAGTTCTCTAATTCTGGGTTCCTTGACTTGGAATCCCTGAGTGGGCCTCTCCATGGTGTGCAAAAAGTTTGTTTAATGGAGATTCTTAAAAACATATATGGCCACAAAACTAACCACTGAGGTGACCTAACTTAGCATATCTTCTTATCCACCCTATGGAGATACAGTACAGTAAGTCCTCACTTAATGTCATTGATAGGTTGTGCTACTTTAAGCAGAACAATGGATAACAAAACCAATTGCTATAAAGGAGTTAAGTTCCTACAATTCTAACAAAACAGTGTTGAACAAAATAAAGTTATTTGAAGACCTGCTGTGCCTACCTTGAAAGGCTGTGATATTAAATGACGTAGTTTATGAGAAGCACCTGAAACATCCTCAGCTTTCATGTAATGTTGGTTTCCTTCCCTTTCTCCCTCCCCAGCTTATTCCCATCATTCAGGAAGTATTGAGCACCTACTATGTGGCAGGCACCATTACAGGTGTTGGGTGTAAAGTGGTGGACAAGACAAGTATTGTCCCGGTTTCATGGAACCCACATTTTTTTTTAATTGATTTTTTTACAGAGAGGAAGGAAGAGGGACAGAGAAGTAGAAACATTGATGGGAGAGAAACATCCATCAGCTGCCTCTTACA
Source organism: Murina feae (assembly GCA_004026665.1). Lineage (NCBI taxonomy): Eukaryota > Metazoa > Chordata > Mammalia > Chiroptera > Vespertilionidae > Murina > Murina feae. The sequence continues at coordinate 6,538 of PVJC01006681.1, read as the reverse complement.
CCCCCCCTACTGGGGATGTGCCCGCAACCCAGGTACATGCCCTTGACCGGAATCGAACCTGGGACCTTTCAGCCCGCAGGCCAACATTCCATCCACTGAGCCAAACCGGTTAGGGTGAAGCTCATATTTTAATGCAGGGAAATACCGGATACATGAAATTAATAATTTCAGACACTTAATAGGTGTTAAGAAAATACATAGGATAATGTGATACAGATGGGGTGAGGATGACATCTCAAGAGGAAACATCTGAATAACAAGTAGGAGCCAGTCATTGCAAGATTTGGGAGCAAAGCATCCGGGCAGAGGGAGCAGAAGGGCATAATCTCGCTGTGTAGACCCTTGGCCAAGGGCCCCTCACTCCCAGTTCCACCACAAACTGGGTGCTGGTGGATACGTCACATAACTTCTGAGGCTTGGCTGCCACATCTATAAAATGGGAATAAAAACACCTTACCTGCTACAATGTGAGGGGACTCAACCAAAAGGCTTTTAAGGTCTGGAATCCTCCCCAAATCTCACCAACAGACACCTGTTCTATCATTTGACACCCATCTTGGAGCAGGGGGACCTGCATAGAAAATCCTGGGTCATGCCTTTTGTTTTTATGCTGAGCTAGAAATAGCTTTCTTTGTTCCTAGTTAACACAGCAGGCTTTTCCTGCCACCCGGGGCCTATTATAGAAACTGCTGCTTCATACTCTTCCTCAGGTATGAAAGGCGACCGAGGAAAGACACCATGGAAACACTTGTAATAACCACACTACTGTCCCTTCCCACCCCCCAACAAGATTGGAGGGCTCCGTCTGTCCTGCAGACAGAGAATGTAAATGCTTTATTTAAGAAGTTGGAAGCATGCTGGCCCCTTGGTGGGACCACTGATTTATAACCAGGCATAGTACTGTCTCCTGAATACCTCTGTGATCTGTCCCCTTCTCTCCATCTCTCAGCCACTGCCTCCTCATCTCACAGCTTCGTGGGAGCTCTCTCTCTGGCCCTAGTCTCAGACTTACAAAACCACTTGCCCCACTGCAACCAACGCCAAACACACACAAAAGACCAAGTCTCAAGGCAGCCCCCCGCCGCTCATCGGACAAATGCCGAACTCCTTAACCTGGCAGCCAGGGCTCCCTCTCCAAGGCTGGGTTCCTCCTCACAGCCTGCTCCAGCCCCCAGGCCCTTCTCAGGACCCACACCAGACGCCCAGCCGCCTCCCAAACAGGCTGAGCCACACTCAGAAGGATGCGCCTTTGCGGTCTCTGCTCAGGCTGCTTGGCACACGGCCCCCACGCCTGCCTCTCGCTGCCATTTCTACCACCCAAGACCCCTGCAGCCTTCGCTGACGACTCCCCAGAAAGCAGTTCACACGTCTGCCTCCCTGATCGGATGTGAAAGCAGAGGCTGCGTCTTATTCATGGTTAGTTGCCCAGAGCCTGGACTGGAATTCAGTTTTAACTAAAATTCCTATCAGGTGCTTCGGGTGGAGAAGAACCCTATCACAACCCAGGAAGAAGGGAAGCCATCAAGGAGTGCGGTGGGGGTAGGTACGAAGAATCTGCATTAAAAAAAACAAAAACAAAAAACTGCCCCAGCCCCTGACGGAAGTGAGACTGGTCATTTTGAGAAACACTGGGTCGCCATCACCGGCTCCTCACTTTAAAGTCGCTGGAAAAGGGAAAATGCCTTTCTTTGCCTCTAAGTCTAAGGCTGTCCCTGCAGCTGTCCCGGGACCAGAGGAATCGGGTGGGCGTTTCCGGGCCCCGACGGAGTGGGAAACGAGCCCGGGCGCCCCTACTGGCTGCGCCCCTAACGTGGAAGGGACGCCGTGCGGGTCTCTGCCCCTCACTGGGCCTCCATTACCAACCCCGCCCCGCCAGCGGGGCGCCCGAGGCAGTGGGTCCCCTTGTCACCTTGGACATCACCAGCTCGGGCGCCCTATGAGCTATGCAAACCCGCAGCGCCCCGCCGACCCAGCCCGACTCCTCCTTTCCTTCCCAAAGGCTTGTCCGCCTGGGAAGCCGACGCACCCCTGATACCAAGGCTGCCCTCACTCGGACGGCCCCTTCCGGCCGCCATCCATCTCCACAAGCGCGGTCTCCGCCCCCGCCTCGCTCCTCGGGCCCCTCCGGGGCGGTCCGCGCAGGCGCTTTGGAGCCCGTGGAGGCCCCGCCCCCTGGACCGCGGGGTAACGGCGCGAGAGACCCGACTACGGTGCACGGCGGCATCGCTGAGAGGTAGGTTGGGGGCGAGGCGACGGCGGCCGGCAGGGGTCACGTTTCCTCCGGAGAATGACGCGAGGGAGGGCACTGGCCGACGTTCGGAACCCTGGAGGCCAGTGATCTTGCGGATCAAAGTCATTGACAGAAACCAGGAAACGTGTCCAGCGAGGGGGTTGGGCTCAGCTTTCCCAGGTCTCCTGACTTCAGATGCGGTCGCTGTCGGGAACATGGTGCGGGTGAGACTAGAGCCCGAGTTGTGGTTTTTTAAAGTGGGAGCGATTAGGACCAAACTTTGTCCAGAGGGAGAGTGATCAAGCCCGTACAGTGAGGCAGGCCTGGGCAGGAGACCGCGTTGTTGCCTGGGGCCCCACACAGGCACGGGCCTCGCCCTCGGGATGAAGTCCAGCCGGATTTCCGTGTGGGCGTTTTAAGACTCTGGGTGATCTGGCCCCACTGTGTCATTCATTAATCATTCATTTTACATCCATTGCCTACCATGGTGGGTACTGGAGGTGGAGAAGTGATCAAGATGCAGGGAGATGTCATGGGCTGTAGGAGCCCTGGGTGGAGAACAGGGATGGCTTCTAAAACGAAGTCGTGAACCTGGTTGGGGTGCTGGGAAGTGTTCCAAACTCCCGCACGTGCCTAGACCTGGAAGGAGAGAAGCCGATGTATTCTGGTCCCTGAAGGTCTCTCACTCTGAACCCTGGGTCTTGGGTTTAGTGCTAGGCTCCTGACAGTGGAGATGGAGCGAAATCCAGGAAATCCAAGGACTGTATCTTTAGGTAGACTCCACAGGATTTGGGGAGATGGGGCGTCCCAGAAGTATTTACAAGGTGTGGGTGCCTGGGTGGGTTAATCAGAGGAGGAGATGTGTGGGGAGACAACAAATTCTACTCCAAGTAAGCAGTTGGATATTCTCGTTTGAAGGTCAGCAAAGCACTCCCATGTAATTTATTTGAGATCTGGGTTTTAGGGGCTAGAAGGAAAATTATATTTTACGTTAGTGCCCATCCCAGGAAAACTTGTTAAAAATACAGTTTCAGTCCCTCCCTCAAACTTCTTGAATCAGAATTTCTGAATGGGGTTTAGGAATCTGGATTACCTTTCAAGCCCCACCGTCACCCTTACCCCCAGAATATTCAGCCAGTTTCAGAAACCACTGGTCTACCCCATCCTCCTTTGTTTCACAGGTAGAGAGTCTGCAGCTTGGGATTGGAAGGAACTTGCCCCAATAACATATGACATTAGTCCCTCTTTCTACAATGAAAAGCATTGAGCTGACATGGGTTCAATCCAGGTTTTACCAGTCATTACCTTGGGCAAGTAATTTCACCTCTCGGAACCTCTGCTTCCTTACTATGAGAATAAGTACCACCATTCTAGGATTCAGAAGAGAGCGTGGCAGTGGAATTGCTTGTCAAGCTTTCTGTTTTGTGCTCATGAAGCTCCCCTGTACCATACCACAATTTTCAGTGGTGCTGGCCCCTGGCTATCTGTCACCAAGCCCTGCCCTCTCCTTCTGTTGCAGGTTGGAATGGCCAATAGCTGGGGAAGTTTCTTGCAGAATGAGCAGCAGCTGGAGGAGCTGGCACGGCAGGCGGTGGACCGGGCCTTGGCTGAGGGAGTGTTGCTGAGAACCACACAAGAGTCCAACTCCTCAGACGTAAGCCCTGGCTCCTCTACACAGCACTGATTACACTGCCCTGGTCTTTCTGTCCATTATCTGGCCCTGTCAGGCCCAAGGCAACTCCTTTGGGTCAGAGATCACATTTTTGCTTTTGCTTTTATTTTTTATAACTAACATTGACCTTTAGAAGTATGTAAAGTAAAAAGCACCACGTTAGAGTAATCAAATTAAAGTCTGGGATTTGGTGTGACTTAGGCAAGTTACTTAGCTCTCTCAGCTGCAGTTTCTTCAAATATTAAAAAAGGATAATAATGAGGGCTACCTCATCAAATTGGTAAGAGAATTAGAAGATAATTCATATGAAGCACTTTGCCCACAATTATTTGCCCAGTTAACGATTATTTTTTAGGACCCCTAATCATACTTCCTTCTCTGTAGTTGGTTTGCAGTACATCCTTCCAGGTCTTTCTCTGTGCATTTATACACATTTATAGGTTTATAAAGAAATATATGGGGTTATTTTAAAAATATGTATTTTATTGATTTTTACAGAGAGGAAGGGAGAGGGATAGAGAGTTAGAAACATCGATGAGAAAGAAACAGCTGCCTCTGACACACCTCCCACTGGGGATGTGCCCACAACCAAGGAACATGCCCTTGACTGGAATCGAACCTGGGACCTTTCAATCCACAGGCCGACGCTCTATCCACTGAGCCAAACCAGTTAGAGCCAGGGTTATTTTTTAAGACAGTTTTTTTTTATTGTTGATGCTGTTGCAGATATCCTCTATTTCCCACCCCGGCCCCCTTTGCCCACCTCCACCCAGCCCCCATATAGTTTGTTTTTTAAAGATTTTTTTGTTCTTTTAAAGATCTTTAAAGATTTTTAAAGATCTTTAGAGGGAAAGGAAGGGAAAGAGAGAGAAACATCTGTGTGATAGTGAAACAATCAATCAGCTGCCTTTTGCATGCCCTGTACCCGGGATCGAGCCTTGACCAGTAATCAAACCATCACCCTTTCAGTGCGTGAGCCACACAGGCCGAGGCTTAGATAGTGTTGGGTTTTTTTTTAACAAATAAGATGGATCATACATATTATAATACTCTGTGACATGATTTTGTTTGTTTTTCATTTAGCAATCTTTCCAACTTTAGAACTCTTTCCAACTTCCTCCATTAAGATCAGCTTCATTCTAATGTGTAGTATTAGGTTGGATGAATCACAGTTAACTTTTTTCTACTGGTGACTATTTAGGTGATTTCCAATGTTTTATGACTACAAATAGCACTACTGGAGCCATCCCTGTATATGCCTGTTTGGACACCTATATGAGTGTTTCTCTATGGTTGATATATAAAAGACCCGAGCAAGTTAGAATGGCTAGCACTAAAGGTAGGCTGATACCGTGGAAGGTATGCCTCTGACTTTAGGAATATCATTGCTTGGTTTGTGAATCTGAGATTTTGTGAACTATTTGTCTGAACCCAGGATGTAGCACTTCTCTTCCAAGATTTTATTTCTTCCGTTAATCAATAGGTATTGTGTGAAAGTCCAACACTTGGTCTTTCTGAAAGTTAATGGAACCTAGAAAAGACACAGTCCTCAATTTCCCAATCCAGAGAAAAAGACAAGAAGTTATCTTTTTCACTTTGGAATCATGGATTCGTTTAATCCTCACCACAGCTGAGATGAGGAAACCAAGGCCCAAAGAGGTTAAGTAACTTGCTCCAAGTCATTAAGTGGTGGTGTAATTGACAGAGCCAGAATTCAAACCCAAGGAGTTTGCCTCCTGAGTCCATGCTTGGAACCTCTATGCTTTACTGCCTTTCCCAGGATACTGTAAGAGGCCATCTGGAGGAAGCAGCAATTCGTTAGTGGCATTTGAACTAGATCTTAAAAGACAAATGGAAGACTACACTTTCAGGGATCATTTCTACAGTTTGTTAAAAGACAAATGTGGGAATGGAACAGCATAGCAGAGGCCCCAATGCAGGAAAAGGCAAAAAAAAAAAAAATGTTTAAGAAAATGCAGGGCACATAAGTGGATAGAGTGGGAAAGAAGGCAGGCCAAAGTCAGCTAGCCAAGGAGCTTTGCATACTGGGTGGAAGAAGAGTCAGAACTTTGTAGATCAAGGTCACAAACCAATTGTGTGCAAACTGAATAGTTGGCTCCTGCAGTGTTTAGGGAGTTAATTTTTAAAAAGTACACTTGAACAGGGTACAAAGTCCAAAAGGATATCTAAACTAATAAAAGCGAAATATTTAAATTAACCGTTTCTCCGAGACAGGGTAAGCCACGCCCACCAGCAAATTAGCCCAGCCAACATGGCGGCCGCCACTCCCGGACCTGAGTAAACAGCCCTTTCCATTGCGGCAGGAGCGAAAGTGAAGCTGCGCCCTTCAGCTCAGCTCTGATTAAACTGCCTCTAGCGAAACACAGCTTTTTGAAACATTGTAACAATCATAGAATCCTCCGGAGCTGAAGGAAAAAGCAGCTCCGGCCTAACCAGTAAAAGTAACAATTGTTTCATTATAGACACTGCGAGGTGAGGCAGAGGAGGCTTCGTTAGTAGTTAGAAGGCCGCCTTAAAGGAACAGTGTATCAATTATAGGAGATAAACAAAGGCCTTCAAGGAACAGTATCAATTATAGGAGAAAAAACTCCAGAACCTGTGTCCAGCCGGCCTTG
>PVJC01006680.1:0-37500 GCA_004026665.1 Murina feae | reverse complement strand
AATTCACTGTTAATAAGAAAAGAATGTGTTTGACTTTACTGGAACTTACCTTCATTGGACCTTAGTATATACAATATAATAAATTCACACTTTTCTATGTCAGTTCATATAATAGAAGCTTATAAAAATATATATACTAAAGAGTAAGTCACATAATGAGATTTAATCTATATAAAATATGCCCAGAAGAAATGTCCTTTACTTTGATCGTATCCCTTCACACAGATTCCCTGCTGGAAACCTCAATAAAATAATAATTTGTAAAAAAAAATAAAAATAAATAAAAAACTCCTCTGGCAAGCAAGCTTGTTTTTTAAAACAAAAATTTACCATGCCTGCGGAGCCCAAGGTCCAGGAGTGGGCTTAATTAATGTCGATGAAGTCTCAAAGGTTTCCTGAGGCTTAATGCGTAAATAAATCTCAGTGGGTTCTCCAGGCCGTCTTCTCTGAGAGACTCAGATTGGACACACACACACACAACACACACACACACACACACACACACTACATATGGGCACATGTGTACATAGACATACACACCACATACACATGCACATTAGGTATCTATTTCATTATGATATTCTCTTTATAAATTGTTCTTTATTTCAGAATAGGTTCACACATCACTTTCCCGTCATTTTCAACATGGATGCAGAATGTCGGCAGCTGTACTGCAATCCTATAATCAGGAGGACTTAGCATATTTCTCTAAGCGGTCATGATAACATCCCTGCCTTTCTTTTTGGTTCTGCCATTGATGCATTCTTGTACTGAATCCACAGAGCTGCTTTCTCAAGCTTCACTGAAAAGAGATACCCGAGTACCTGAGTAGCATCCCCAGCTATTTTTTCATTAAAATTTTACTTCATGTTAAATAATCTTTCATGGAGTTAAAAGAGTTGTGTGTTTTTAAAGTACACAAGCCATTTAACTTTACTCAGACCAATGGGATTCTGGACCTAATTACATAACCATCTAGAGGACTCAAATGAATACAAATGCCAATGAAATGTTTGATTTTTTTTTATGTTGGTTGTGTATTCAATAAACGTATCAAGAGCAGGTTCACAGATCACGTGAAACCACCTTGTCCCTAAAAAATCTATAAGGAGGCTAGAGATCAGGTTTCCTTAATAGCTAAATACATGGCTAATGCTAATTCTCTGGCTTAAAAGTTACAGTTCCACTCTATAAATAGCACATGTGACTTTCAATGTGAAACACACACACACACACACAGTTTCAAAATCATTAAGCTGCTGTCCGACCCAGGAAAAACCATCATATTCACACTGAACAACGATCATTTCAATAAAAATTCTCTTCCAGCTGTTCTATCTTTCCAATTATGCCAGCTACATCATTTTGAACCTCTGTCCCAGCCACTTTAAAGGTTTGTGTTTTTTTTTTTAAATGCAAATTTCAATTTTCTAAAGATCTCAGAAATATACAAGCGGTCTTAACAAATATGGTGTGACTGCAGTGTGGCTTTGTAGTTTCCAAGACACTCTAACATTATTTAATTAGCTAAAAATTTCTCTTCTCTTGAGAAATGGAAACTCAATGAAATGTCAACAGAGCTGTCAGTCTGCTTGAGGCTAAACTCATTACACAAAAACTAAAGGTAAAAATGGTCTAAAGCAGAATTCTTTGTCATAGTATGAGGCCTACAACCTAATGACAATGAAATCTATATGTGATTATACGAAAATGCAAAATTGGAAAGGGTAGCTAATAAATTATCTCAACAGAGGCAATAATTGACCAGTCTTTGCATAGAAATTTATCTAATTAGCCAAATAATATAGCACATTCTGTTGGGGATTATCTGAGTACTACATTTATTGCTTGATGAACCTTTGCTTTTCAGTTCTGAAAAGGCCAAAAATGTTCTGTGCTGCTTTCTACTCCTAAAATGAATTTCTTCCCCAAGAAAGCAAAAACCAAACCAACCAAACAAACAAAAAAACCCCCCATTGTCTTTTTAAGCCACGTAGAGTCAAGAACTGAAGACAAATATCCCACTTTATCTGAATTATCAGGGAGGGCTTGGGATCTATGAACTTATTACGAAAGGTAATAAAATTTGGCATTTTTATTGTCCAAGGGTTTATATAGGCTAAATTTCATGATTTATTTAAATTGATGATAGGAAAGAGCAAACTACAAAAACAAGTGCTATATACTGAAGGCATGTGAATTACCTCCTTCCCAAGGATAATGCAAATTAGAAGTATGTAAAGCTTTGTCTGCACCTGGGATCTTTAATGAGGATAAAAAAAAAAAGGCAGACAGAGATTCTCCTGGGGAAAGAGAGGATCGTTATTTGAATAACCTGCAGTGAATTCTAATCAATGCAACGTGACTTTGAAAATGAATGTGGTCTTTCAACCCGTTGCACTTGAGCCGTGATATTAATCATAACTTCATGGTACAGTAAAGCTTATGACAAATGATTATTCAGTGGCCTTAGAAAAAGACCGGCGCGGGTGTTCCAAAGAAACATGGATTCATGGAAACACAGAAGTCTTTTTATTTCCTCCTCGCCGGCCTATTTATTTGCTGGTATATTCTATCTTTCTTTGATTATCTCAAAAGAGGTTGATGCAAATCACATGTCATAATTGTAATTTTTGTTTTTTTCCAAAGGTGACATTTTACATGCAGCTTATTTCCTGACACACTCCTAGGAGAGTTCTTTAGCATGAAATTGAACCAGGATGTGGGTGTGCCAATATGCCACGAGCGCATTAAACAGCACAGCGGACCTCTGCCACACAGGAGGGAATCTCAGCCAAGCCCCGTCAGTGCCCTGCAGTCTCCAAAAGCGCATCTTTGACCTGAAGGTTGAGCACACATATAGCAGAATTCCTAGAATGCTAGGTGGAAAAGTGATGCTGACTTAAATGATTTTCAAAAAATAAAAAAAATAAAAAAAAATCAACCATCAAGTTTTCTTTGAAATTTTACAAGTTGATATTAAAAGGAGAAACGTGTTAAAATCACAAGGTAGAAAATGATAAAATAAACATCTTAAAATAATTGAAATAATCTTTTAAAAAATATATATTTTATTGATTTTCTTTTTTTCTACAGAGGAGGGATGGAAACTTTGATCAGCTGCCTCCTGCACGCCCCCTACTGGGGATTGAGCGAGCCTATAACCAAGGTACATGCCCTTGACCAGAATGGAACCTGGGACCCTTCAGTTCACGGGGTGACACTCTATCCACTGAGCCAAATCGACTGGGGCTAAAATAACCTTTTGTCAGAAAGTAATTCCATGGAAAGAAGAGGCCTAGCATACTAGCTTTGGCTTAATGAAAACAGTGTTTAGTAATCAGTCGTCAGCTTGGTCATTGCAGTTGCTATAATGCACTGAAGAAAAAAATGTGTGTGACTCAGACTCACCATTCCTCATGTGCCATTACCTTGTTCATAAGGCAAAACAAAATTTAATTCTTCAAGTATGTATTTTCAGAGGGGCGTAGTTTCTAAATTTCAGGTATGAAGTAAAAGAGAATCTTAGGTGGTACTCACAAATCTGAGAGCAATCAAAGTAGACAGATATACCCAAACTTACTCTTGTTTTACAGAATATAAGAACCAGAAGATCTCATAAGACATCCTACATTTTATCTCTTGCTTCAGTGTCAAGCTTAAGTCATCATGATCTCTGGGATATACTTACATGCATACACAGATGGCATATATATTGAATATAAATGCATTGTTCATAATTATATGTGTGTCTTGTATATGGACCAAATAAGGAATATAATGCCTATATATGGAATGAACAAACTTTATGTAGATATAATGTAGATAAACTTGAAGTCAAACTCAATCACATCATGCACACACTCATAAATAGTTCTTAATAAGTATTTTTATATACAATTTAATGATATTTTATGGAGTTCTATGCCTAGACAAAACTATTAATTGTGAATAATTTCAACTTGTTTGTGTGGGACTTTAAACTTTTCACCCTCATATTGATGAAACCCAACTTTTTTTGGCTTTCCCAATATGCTAAGTTAAACACTGTATGAGATAGATACTATTTTTATCCCCATTTTAGAGTGAGAATCTAAGGCCTTAGGGTTACTTTTACTTAATCCAAGTTGCAAGTGGCAGAGACAAAAATCATATCTATATTTCTTAACATTCCGTGCTTTTAAAACAACAACTCTATTGAGTTAAAATTTACATGCCACAAAATTCATACATTTTAAGTGCACAATTCAGTGATTAGTAGTAAATTTACTGAGGTGCCACTGTGACCATAATGCAACTTTAGAACATATATTCATTTCCCCGGTAAGATCTCTCATGCCCATTTACAGTTAATTTCTGTTCCTACCCTCAGCTCTGGGCAGCCACTGATCTATTTCCATCTCTATAGGTTTGCCTCTTCTGGACATTTCATGTAATTGCAATCAGAGGGGAAGTAACACTGGCAGTGAGAGGAAGGAGACCTGGGGTTGGGCCTAGGACCAAGGCAGTTAGATCTCATTGCTGCCTTACCTGTCAGATTTTGCTTACTGAGAAGACCAAATAAGATAAGACTCCTAATTGCATTTGTAAAACCCCATAAAAGGATGGTAGTTAATTATTATTGTATCTATTGCTTCATCATGAAGTAAATGACTCAAGTTTTCAAGACCAAATCACCTCTCTAAACTACAAAAACAAATCGAATCTGGGGTAAGAAAGGTTGATTAATATAATTTCAACAGTGATAAATAAATCTAAGGTTCTTCAGTTCAGGTAACCATTCCATGGCTATAAGTTGATGGGAATTCTGGTTCAATGTATATGCCACAAGTGGTAGTGTTTAATTATACAAAAGCTGTAAACCATGCCCAATACTAGTCCAGGCAGCCCGTAGTAGTGACCACCAATCCCAAACTGAGGAAACTGCATCAGTGAGAATCACCTGTGGTGTCCCTTTAAAATGCAAGTTATGGATTTAGGAGATTTGGAGCTTCATTAAAAAACATTTTGAAGATCCATTTATACGCTAAAATTTCAGAACCAAACTTGCGTGAAAACAGTTCTGAGATATGTTACCCGGGGACAGCGTGGTCAACAGTAAAAGCTGAGTCAAATCCTCATTGTGCAGAGGTTGCTATTAGCCTCCAATATCCATTCTCCCTCCTCCCTTAGAGTACAATCATACCAGGATTCTTTAACTGAGTACATGTTTGCCCAGCCTCCCTTCCGGGCAATTAGTGACACATGCTATATTTAGGTCATGTCCTTAAAAAGAAAGTAGAGTGCTTCTTATTTCCCTCTTCCTCCTTTTCACTAGCTAAACTATGGGTGGAGCAGGGGTGAGCCATCTATTACCACATGAATAAGGGCAACGTGAGTGAATCATCGGGATCAAAAGAATAATCGCCTGGACTGCCTACTAGCGCGGTCTAAAGTAGAGAAAAAGAACTTTCATTTTCTTTAAATTATTGTTATTTTCTTCTCTGCTAAAGAACTAAATCAATAACAAATATACCAGCTAAAAGCGTTCAATAATCAGAAAACTCAAGCCAGCTAACTTTCGGATGTTTCGATTCCCATGGGTATTCTTTTCTGAACACATTTACTTCACAGAAAGACGTGGGTTTCTCTACTATTCTGTGCAATCAGATGTTCAAACTGAGGAGCCCGAGAGGTCGAGGAACATACCACCATAGAAGCTTGTGGAGGAGGCGGCAGAGAAAAACCTGGTTTGTACGGCAGTCGTTTGTACATTTGGTCTCACACTTTTGGGCTTGATCAATGTAAGCTCACTGGTCTGAGTGAACGGAGGCCAAGGGACGGGTGTTAGTGATCTTTGGTTTCTCCGGAGGACTTGGCACACAATGAACACCCAAAGCTTCTGTCGATTTACTAGGACCCTCAGGAAGGCCTATGGCAAAGAAGCCTGCTGCACAGCATGAGTGCAGATAGAATGAAATATGTAGGCTCATCAGTAGTTAATGCACACCCACACTGGAACCACCTCTTTAAAAAGGAGATGTGAGAGTGTGCAAATATTGGGCAGGTGGAATTGGCAATTGCTGGGTTCCTTCTAGCTCTAACACGCCATGGCTTTCTCTCCCTTCTCCCCCAAATCCGTTGCTGATTCTCTACTATTTTAAGAAGGAAGTAAACAGTCCAAATTGAACACCTTTCATAAATGCACCCAAGTTCACTTTCTTTCCAGCTTTATCTCTTGCTATACTTGCTCTGAATTCTCCCTGGCTTTTCCTGACCTCACCTTCTGTTTCACCTGCTTCCTCTGCTTGGGGACATATCTACCTATTAAATTCCCATCCGCTCTGTGTGAGTGAATGCCCTTCAGTGTTGTGTGAATACAGAAATTCCCTGATGGCAGGAGAGGTAAACAGCCCTGACAGTTCCTGGATGTCATTTTAATAGATTTTGAATGATGATCTCTCACTGACGAGACTCCATATGGCACAACTCCAAGTCAGAACCTAGAGCTGTAGATGCATGATGATCAGTAGGGACTGTGCCCAAATTCCCGGTCCCTGATGTGTGCCCCAGGTGGACTAAGATCAGAACTGATTCTCTGCCACAGACCTTCCTGATGGTTACTTCCACTTAAGAAATCCTGTGGGGACGCTCTCACCAAAGTACCTTCTCCATGCTCTCATCATCTCTACCATATCTGGGTATCATCCACACCTCCCCCACCACTACTGTTTTGGTCACCATTAGCTCCTACCTGAACTCATTTGAAGTACTAAAATAGCCTCCCTACTAGTCTCTCTTCTATCCTTATCTACCCACTCCAGTTTACTCTATACAAAAAGGTCTGAATGACTTAAAGTCCACCAATGACTCCCCAATTGCACTGATCATGTTACAAGAACTCTAACGATCTGACTCCTACCAGTCCTGACTTCATCTTGGACTACCCTCCCCGAGTCCACTGTACTGTTCCTCAGTACACTGACCTGTTCCTCAGTATACCAAGTTCTCCCTCATCCATAGTCCTTGCATTTTTAGTATCTTCTGCTTGGAAAACATTGTCTGTCCAGCTTTGCCTGGCTGGTTGCTTCTCACCGAACAAGTCTCAATTCAAAAGTTACCTCTCGGAGAGAACTGTACCTCACTAGCTAACATTCCTCTCTCACCATATCAGACCATTTTCTTCAGAGCACTTAATATTATTCAAAAGTGATTTATTTTCATTGAGTGTATCATTGAATATCAATAAATTGCTGTTAAATGAATGAGTTTAGCACTATAGGTAAGAATTCAATTTCTGGCCTAGCCAGCATGGCTCAGTGGTTGAGCGTCAACTTAGGAACCAGGAGGTCACGGTTCGAATCTCCGTCAGGGCACGTGCCTGGGTTGTGGGCTCGATCTCCATTGTGGGGCTTGCAGGAGGCAGCCAGTCAATGATTCTCTCTCATCATTGATGTTTCTATCTCTCTTTCCCTTTGTCTCTGCAATCAATAAAAATATATATATTTTAAAAAGAACTCAACTTTTGGAGCTAGTCTTTCTGAGTGAGTCGTGGCTCTGACATTTGAGATGTGTGGCTCTGTGGGAAAGTTTCTTATTCTCTTTGTGACTAAGTTTCCTCATCTGTAAAATGGGGGTGCTAACAGCACCCACTTTCTAGGATTGTTGTCAAGATTAGATAAATATATGCAAAAGAGAGGAATGATGCTTACATAAAACATTTTATGCACCCAGAAAAGTCAGCTCACAATTTAAAGAATTATATTTAAATTTCTAACCAGGATGAAAGCTGAAAAGCGTTTTGTAACTACATAGGTTTAAAAAAGGCTTAAGCCCTAACTGGTTTGGCTCAGTGGCTCGAGCGTTGGCCTGCGGACTGAAAGGTCCCAGGTTCGATTCCGGTCAAGGGCATGTACCTTGATTGCGGGCACATCCCCAGTAGGAGGTGTGCAGGAGGCAGCTGATCGATGTTTCTCTCTCATCAATGATTCTATCTCACTATCTCTCTCCCTTCCTCTCTGTAAAAAAATCAATAAAATATATTAAAATAAATAAAAAAATAAAAAATGCTTAAGGTTCTAGGAGGAACCAGAATCCTTAAGTGATCATTATATGCAAAAATTTTTGGCCCATGAATTGTTCTGGGAAGCTGTTGTTGAGGATTTTTATTTTTCCCTCATTAATTCCCTCATTTATCAGAGCAGTTTATGGAATTATTATATGTAAATGGTTTGTGCGAGGTTCTAAAATAGTTGGATTGCCCATAGACTTGAGAACAGATATCAACAAGCACTTACAGTACAATAAACATCCAAATTTATGTTTCCAGAAGTGTGTGTACACTGAGGGGGACGCAGGGAGAAAGAAGTACCTACCCAGCTCCCTTGGGCTCAGAGATGGCCGGCCAGGAAGGATTTGTGGTCCTTGCAAGGCAGACTCTGGCCTTGGAGTGCTTGAAATTTGGGGAGCACCGGTGGGCTCCCCACTGTGGGTTAAAATACCACGCAGGAAACATGCAGTCACTTCATTAGTGCATATCCAGGAGAGAACACAGAGTGGTTTGCTCCACCCAGAAGCACGTGAGTAAATGTGCCACACATGTGTTTACACAAACGCAGCACGAAAGCCTTGCTCCGAGCAGGGAGGAGAGTGTGGAAACCTGATTGCGCGCGAGCATCTCCTGAGGGATGATGCTGTCTGTCCGTCTGTCTGTGCTCGGTGACGGAAAGTCACATGTGGCTTTCAGATGTAGGAGAGGAAAGTGTTTTCACTTAAAGATGGGAAGTTTTTATTTATTTATTTACAAAATGCTTGACATACGCCACTTGGACAATCAAACAATATTTCTGGGTAAATCTTTGGGCACAAATTTTTGGAAAAACTTCTAAAGACCATCTTATTGGTCCCATTCTCCCCCACCTCCCCTTTTTTTCTGACCTTGTCCTCTTTCAGGAATGGGGTGTATTCTAGCCTAGTGCCCCTTATTTCTATATTTCGGGGAGATGATGAGGGCGTGAAATTTATTTTCTCCCTGGTCTCCCTTTAATCAATGCCAAATCTTACTACAAAAAAAAGTGCATGAGAAATAAAATTCTGGTAAGACTGATGTTGTGAATAGAAAGGTCTGAAGGTAAGTTTTTAAATAGGGGGTTGAGGCCTGTGAAAAGGACAGTAAAGAAATGTAAGAAGAAACGCAGTTTGGCTGTTTAGCTAAATCTCTCCTAATTAAAAAGTAAACAAAGCCACCTGCATTGCTCAGTGGTTGAGCGTCAACCTATGAACCAGGAGGTCATGGTTCGATTCCCAGTTGGGACACAGGCCCAGGTTGTGGGCTCGATGCCCAGGGTGGAGCATGCAGGAAGCAACTGACCAATGATCAGTGATTCTCTCTCATCAATGATGTTTCTATCTCACTTTCCCTCTCCCTTCCTCTCTGAAATCAATAAAAATATTTCTTAAAAAAGTAAATAAAGCTCCAGAAGAGAAAATGATACAGCCTTCCAGCTGAGTGTATTAGTTTGAGAGTCAATTAGAGGTAGGTCTGAAAGCTGCCCCGCTATTTACGAATTATTTTACCTTGGTGACAGAGTCAGTAAGTGTCCCTCAATATTCACCCTTTCTTCTTCCTGGGCATGTAGTCAGATTGCATTTCCCAGCCTCCCTACCAGTTCCATGTTGTCACATGATTGAATTCTGGTCACTGACCATCTCCACCCTGAACCATGGCCAAACTACATTGGAATATCATCTGAGATAAAAATAAAGTTTCGATGGGTTAGGCAGAGAAAATTTGAGGTTGTTACAGCACCTAGTCTATTCTTACACATTTGATTAAATTCCTGAACTCTGTGTTAGCTTCATGTCTATGGTTGGGTTAAAATAACTACCTTATAAGTTTATGAGGACCCCCAGGTGGTTCCTTTTACTAGTCTTTCAGTTACTTTCTTCTTTCATATACTTATATTTTCCATTATTAAAATAATAAAAAAATCGTTCTCTGATGCCCACTCTGTTTGCTAGCTGGAGAAAACTTGTAAGGAAAGGAAAGTAACCTAAGAACTGTGACTCTAAATAAGCCATCCTTGGGAAGGAATAACAACGTGCTGTGAAGTCCTTCATTCAGTGTAGAATATAAGCTCGGGTCTTGTGGAGCCAGTATCTGAGAAGTGAGATCAATCAGAAGCACAAGGTGGACCTTGGATGCTTTGAAGGTTAACACAGACCATTACTAATTTTCTTAAAAGGGATGCCCCAGAGGTTTTACACTAACATGCTGCACAGATATACTTTCTAGACATCAGACTCTCTCCTCCAATTTCACACTCATGCTAACCACTAAAAACCTCTCCCATGCTCTAATCCATTCGGTTTCCTTTCCATCAAAGTTATCATTGCCTTTGCTCTCTCCTTCCCCTCATTGCTGCCACCCTCATTGCTGGAGGAAAATGATGGACTTTCTGGCCCTGTCCACCAGCCAAGCCAGACCACACAGTGCCATGAGTCTCAGGTTTTATCATCTACTTCATGGAGGAAGGTACATGCCCTGGTATGTATGGTTCTAATTTCCTCCATCAGCTGAACTTATAAATCATTCACATGAGATATTTTCAGTGAGTGAAGTTCTCTATTTGTTGTATGATTTAATCTAATGGCTTCTCAGTGACATGAGAAGGGAAAGATCAGAATGGGAATATTCAAATCTTCATTCTGACAATAAGCAGTTATGAAGAGCTCTTCACCATCAAAGTAAAGCTGAGAATTTATTTCAAGAAAAGGAAGGATGAATTAACGTGACCTAAGAGGCCTGGGTAAAAAACACCAATCCTTGACCTCCCTGAAGGGGTGGGCAGAGCTCGCCAGACGGGAAGGGTTGGTGCAGTTTTGAGTTTTTATGTAGCATGCAAAAGATCATCTACATATCCTATATAATAAAAGGCTAATATGCAAATCAACTGAATGGCAGAATGATTGGTCACTATGACGCGCACTGACCAGGTATACTCTGAGTTCACACAGGGAGGAACCGCTCTTGCTAATAATACCTCTTGCTTGTGGCTTCCCATGGTATCTGAAATGCCCACAGGTCTGATATATAAGGATAAGACACTGTGAAAATGCAATTTGCATGTATGAGAGGTAAATGTAATAATCACTTCTATTACTTTAGATGGTCATGTTTATTCAGGTAATGGGGAACTGAGGTTCTGGGTGACTAACCTAAGTTGAAAATAGGACAAACCAACAACTTGGGGTCCCAGGAGAGTAAGCAGCTAGGAGCAATCCAAATCCTTGTGATCTTTCACATTACTGAAAGCATGGTTGTGAGGGATTGTGAAGGGTTTGAAATTCTGCTCTACTTCTAAATTACCAAGAGACATGTGATGTCCGAGTGAGAGAAGAAAGAACTTTATTACTCATAGAACAGAGGCAGCATGAGCTCTGTGTGTGTGCATGGGTTCTCCTTGACGCCCAGGTCCCATGGGGGACACTGTGTGTGGAGTGGGTTTGGGTCATATCTGAGTGACATTGAAGTTAGGAGATTCTGAGCGTCTATAATGGGCTGTAAGCAAATCTATCCATTTTTTTCCCTACTAGGAGATATTATCTTTATTATCCCGGTCAGCAAACCAATCGGCTCTTTTCTCTGGAGGGAGATAGTAGCTCTACCTTTCAGTTCTGTTAGCTCTATACACATCCTTGAAAAGATAGTCCTGAACAAAAGTTGGTCAGTGTCTTTGTTCAACGGATGTGCAGAAATCCGAGAGATCCACAGAGAAACATTTCCTAATGGCGGTGGCAGTGTGTGCTGAACCAGTCATACTGAGAGCAGTGGAATCGACCTGGGTCCAAGTCCAGCTCCACCATTATTGTTTAGCAGATTTCAAGGAAGTTACTTAAACTCTCTGAATGTCAGTTTTCTCATTTATGAGACAGGAAGGACATGTAAGGTTTTCATCAAAGTTGTAAGAGTTAAAGAATATGCTCAGAGATATAAGGGTTAAATAATATGCTCTGCGAAGTAGTAACATGATTATATATGTATATTGTATGGGGAATGTATAACATTTTAAATTTTATAATGTAATGCTATATATTATTTTATTTTGTACTTATTAACATGCATTGTATATACTAGTTAATACACACACACACACACTGAGTGGCCAGATTATTATGACCACCTGATGTTTGTAGGCAAATTAGCAATAATTTCGTGCTGAAGTTGCTACAGGGCCAGACCATTATAAATAGGGAAGCAGGTTGTTTACCACAACAGAAGTGATTTTTTTTCTGACGATATGGGTAAAAATGCAATTTAACGGCCTTTGAACGTGTGAGATACACACACACACACACACACCAAGTGGCCAGATTATTATCACCACCTGACATTTGTAGGCACATTAGCCATACACTGCATCATATGGGATATGGAAGCCGAAGGCCTGTTTGAAAACCTTTGCCAAGATAACACATCTCCAGTTCACACAGGAACACAAAGATTGGACAGTCGAGCATTAGAAAGAAGTCACATGGTCCAATGAATCATGTTTCCAGTTGCATCATGCAGATGGCAGAGTGAGAATATGGCAGAAAAAGCATGAAAGCATGCACCCCACATGCATGAGTACAACCCTTCAAGTTGGTGGGGGCAGTGTTATGGTTGGGGCATGTTTTCCTGGCATGATTTGGGCCCTTTAATTTGTGTGGATCAATGTCTGAATAGCACAACATACCTAAGTATCATTGCTGATCAAGTTCATCCTATCATGTTTGCATATCGCAATGGAGATGGCTTCTTCCAACAAGACAATGCGCCATGCCACGGTGCTCATATTGTGTAGGAGTGGTTTCAAGAACATGAGGGAGACTATACCTTACTTAGGTGACCCCCACAATCACCAGATCTCAATCCAATTGAGCATTTGTGGGACGAAGTTAAGAGCCATCAGGCAGCTGGTTCCACAACCATCAAATCTCACAGAACTGGACAGTGCTATTCATCAGGCATGGTGTCAGATTCCTCGCATCACCTTTCAACATCTCGAGGAGTCAATGCCAAGAAGAATTGCTGCAGTATTAGTACTGAAGGCAAAAGGTGGCCTAACAAAGTACTGATGGTACACACACACACACACACACACACACACACAGAGTGGCCACGTTCAAAGGCTGTTAAATTATGTTGTTTACCCATATCTTCCGAAAAAAATCTCGTCAACTGTTGTGGTAAGCGACCTGCTTTTCTATTTATAATGGTCTGGCCTTCTAGCAACGTCAGTGCGAAATTATAGCTAATTTGCCTACAAACGTCAGGTGGTCATAATAATCTGGCCACTCAGTGTATTTATATATATATATGTTTTTACTAATAAATCTAGTTAGGTTTTACTTGCTATTTAACTTGTTAATACTGAGCACTGTAAAGAGCCCTGACAAGAAGACAGGGTACCTGGGTTCCAAGTCCACCACAAGCCATCTGTGTAGATTTAGCCAGTCATTAAAACTCTCTGGTCAGAGGAGGAGACTGGACAAGCATTCAGAATCACAAAAAGATGTGACCTTAGTGCCAGGCCTGAGCAATGGGTAGTGACTATCTGTAGAGTTGGGTTGAGAAAATTTTTGAGCCCGTTATCAAGGCTCAGCAGAAAAGTGTGCCCATGATGAGTTAGGCATACCTTCAATGTGCAGCCATACCTTTGTTGTGGGCCTGAGTGGGGCTGGGGTAGGGAGGGTTAGAGCGGGTAAAAATGTGATAGCACCTGGTCCTTGTTTTACGTATAACAATTGCTAAGTTAATATGTGTTAAATTATTAACAGAGGAATTGAGCAATAAGGTTTTTGGAACCCTGGGTAAAGGATGAAAATGAGGAGGACATAAAGTGATTGGCAGGTGAGGGGGTGGCGTGTCACTTTGGGATGAAGGGAGGCCTACTTTTAGTTAGGCCATCACCTCTAAGCCAGGTTAAGTACTTCTGGAAATCCCAAGCTGTTATCAGGCTGTATGTGGAGCCCAGATGGTCTTTTTTCAGATGGCCTGGTCTGTCGAAGCTGCCTCTGGTTTCTCCTGGGCTCCAAATTACTTCTATGAAGCAGCTGCTCAAACATTTTAATGGCCACAATTAAACAGTCCCAGAGGCTGACCTTTAGACATGGCAGTGGCTAACTGAGCCAACTGCCCTGGACTCTGCCATATTTGACAAAGCCTTCTAAGCCCAGTAAGGCTCAATATTTTGTTTGGGTTTTCAGCACATGTTTAAGGGAAAAGCTAACTTCCAATCACATTAGTAGAAATGGCAGCAACCTGGGGATGAGACAAGAATTTCAAAAAAAAAATACCAATGTCTTTATAAGAAAAAGATCTTATAAATGGCAAGTTGGAAGGGCTCTCAAAATTATCTAGACTTATTAAGTTATTATTAAACAGGTAGAACCAAGCCTTACCTAGAAAAAAGGAGGAAAAATAAACAATGACTAAGAAAGTAAGAAATGAATCAGGCAAAGTAACAACTGACATCACGAATGTGAAGTATTTTATGAAAATACTATGAATAACTCTATGCCAATAAATTGGACAATATGGTCGAAATGAACAAATTCCTAACAACATATAAGCCCTCAAAACTCACTCAGGAAGAATCAGAAAATCTAAATAGACCAATAGCAATTAAAGAAATTGAAGCAGAAATCAAAAACTCCCAGCAACAAAAGTCCTGGACAGGATAGCTTCCCAGGCAAATTTTACCAAACATTCAAAGAACTATCACCTATCCTCCTCAAACTATTCCAAAAAACACAAGAAGATGAAGACTTCCAAGCTCTTTTTATGAAGCCAGCATTATCCTACTTCCAAAAACAGATAAAGACACTACAAAGAAAGAGAATTACAGGCCAATATTTCTGATGAAGGTAGATGCTAAAATCCTCAACAAAATTTTAGGAAAATGGTCACACAATACGTTAAATAGATCGTATACCATGACCAAGCAGGATATATCACATAAACCAAATGAAAGGTAAAAATTACATGATCCCATCAGTAGGCACAGAAAAAGCAATTGCCAAAATCCAGCACCCATTTACGATGAAAAATCTCAGCAAAGTGGGACTAGAAGGCTCAGACTTCAATATAATAAAGGCTATATGTGACAAACCTACAGCCAAAAACTACACTCAGTGGGCAAAAAATTAAAAGCATTTCCCTTAAGATCAGGAACAAACCAGGAATGTACGTTTACACCACTCTTATTCAATATAGTATTGAAAGTCCTGGCCACAGTGATCAGACAAGTAGAAAAATAAAGTAAAAAACATCCAAATTGAAAAGGAGGAAGTAAAAAGCACATGACACGATACTGTACATAGAAAATCCTAAAGACTCCACCAAACAATGACTAGAGTTAATAAATAAATTTGTCACAGTAGCAGAATACAAGATTAACACACCAAAATCAATGGCACTTTTATAAAATCATGAACACTCAGAAAAAAAGTCAAAATAATACCATTTAACCATTGCAACAAAAAGAAGTAAGGTTCCAAATCTTAGCTATGGTAAATTGTGCCACTATGAATATAGGGGTGCATATGATATATGGTGTTTCTAGTTTCTTGGGATATGAACAACATAAACTGATGAACAAAAACAGATCCAAAGACAGAGGAGCATCTTTCAGACCGTCAAACCTCAGAGGGAAGGTAGGGGAGGGTGGGGGTAAGGAGGAGAGATCAACCAAAGGACTTGTATGCATGCATATAAGCCTAACCGATGGACACAGACACCAGGGGGGTGAGGGCATGAGTGGGGGGGGGGAGGTTGGGGGTCAATAGGGAGATAAGGACACATATGTAATATCTTAATCAATAAAATAAAAAAAAGAGAAAAAAGAAAAAAAGAAGGTACCTAGGAATAAACTTAACCAAGGACGTAAGAAACCTTTACTGAGGAAACTATTAGACACTGAAAAAAGAAATAGAAGGAGATACAAACAAGTGGAAGCTTATGCCGTGTTCATGCGTTGGAAGAATTAACATCATTAAAATGCCTCTATGCCCCAAAGCAATCTACAGATTCAACGCAATATCTATTAAAACACCAACGGCATATTTCACAAATCTAGAATAAATATTCCATAAATTTACATGGAACCCAGAGGAACCCTGAATAGCCTCAGCAATCTTGAAGGAGAAGAACAAAGTTGGAGGAATCACAAACCAGTTATCAAAGTATACCATGAAGCCATTGTGATCAAAGGAGTCTGATACTGGCACAAGAACAGGTATATAGACCAATGGAACAGAACAGAAACCCCAGTAATCGACCCACATCCTTATGGTCAATTAATATTTGTCAAAGGAGACAAGAGAATACAATGGAGTCAAGAGAGTCTCTTCAATAAATTGTGTTGGGAAAACTGGACAGGCACATGTACTAATTTTCTAGAAAGAGGGAAAGCAAGGTAAATAATATGTCATAGGTATTGTGTTAGGGACTTGACATGCCTAAATAGCCATTCATTGTTTGGATGATGGTCACATTTAGGAAATGGGCATGATCTGCTACCCAATCAGTAGGAATTAACTCAATTAATTTTCTGGCATATGCTCCTGAAATCCAGAAATGATTTTCAGTAACTACCAACTGGAGTCAAAATAAAATTTCTGCAACAGATTTTTTAAAAGGCTTATTTTTGCACTTATCTAAAGGTGGTATGTGTTTTAATTGGCAATTAAGGCATACCTAACACACTAGGGGGCCTGAGGTGGCATCTGGGAATGGGAACAGGTGGAATACCTGAGAAAACCACTTGTGCTTTTCATCTGGACCCCGGTAGTAATTACACAAGGTGTGTGTCAATTTCTTTAGAAAAACCTGAGTCCTTTCGTTGTGTTTTAATCTAACTTGTTCACTTGACACATTTATTCTAATGGCTGTTACTTTGAAAATTGCTAAAAATATGAAAATACGAGGGGTTGCCTCACTACTCTCCAGGGAACTCCTGTGAGGGAATACTAGTACATTCAATAGCTGGCTTTTTTTTGCACACAGGCTCGCAGATAATTATCTAAGTTCACCCCACAAGTAATTCACAGTTGTATAGAAGACCCAAATATAAGATTTAGAATAATGCTTTTTTTACTTCAGTTGTGTCGCTGACAATAGCCTGTAGAGAGGTAGGTCAAAAGTTATCAAAAATGTTTCTGGACTGAAACTTGCCTTCCACCTCATCAGTTGCAGATTTATTTCAGGCAGCAGCTAACCCAGCCTTTGAACACTAGTAGCTATCAAGTCATGACACTTTCACCTGAACCAAAATAAAGGCTCCTTTGAATCTTGTTTCCAAATCTGTAAGTTAAGGATGATGATAATATGTACCTCACACCGCTACAGGGAAGATTAAGTAAAATAAATGATCAGTGAGTATAAATCAACCTCAAAATTTAATTTCATTTTCTCCAATAATATTGGCAAAAGGCCTGGGAGAGGTGGGTGTGGGATGGAGAGAATCAATAGGAAAAAAGAAGTAGACATCTGCAATACTTTCAACAATAAAGATAAATTAAGAAATATATGTAAAAACAAAAGCAAACACACACATATATATAGCAACCTTTGCTATTATAATTTATGAGGAGATATATATATATTTATGAGGCTATATATATATTTATGAGGATATATATATAAATATATATATACTACTATAGCTAGTTTTTTTCAAATGCCTATATTCACAAAAGCCTGTGAAAATTGTCACAAAATTAAGGAAATATTTAGGTTTTAACTATTAATTTAAAAGCAATTTAAAGAGTATGTGTAAATATTTATAGCTTGCTATATGCAGATGTGTTAAATGTGCTGCGATGGAGACAGTCTCAGACATGCCTTCATGTCTGTTTTCCTGTGGCTGGGGATGTAATACTCTGCCCGGTAAACAGGCAATGCTGGCGCACTGCGGTGGCAATCTTTATTCTGATGGTCTTAGTGAAGTAGCCCCACAAATGGACTGAGCGTTAGGGGGACATTCAGGCTGCAGAGATGGGAGTGGTGCTTTCTTCTGACCACAGGCAGGATTCATCTCTTGTTCATCTTGGGTGTCTGTTTCTGCCTTGGTAGATGTTCAATGCCTTCATCAGAGTAATAACCATCTATACTAATAAAAGGGTAATATGCTAATTAGACTGGATAGACCAGAGGTCTTCCGGATGTCCTTCTGGACAAAGCCACAGTGGTGGGGGCTGAGGCAGAGGCAGTTAGGAGCAATCAGGCTGGTAGGGGAGAGCAGTTAGAGGCATCAGGCAGGCAGGCAGGCAGACAGAGGTGGTTAGGGGCGATCAGGCAGGCAGGCTGAGAGGCTAGGGGTGATCAAGCAGGCAGAGGGGTTAGGGATGATGAGTCAGGCAGGTAGGTGAATGGTTAGGAGTCAACGGCCCTGGGTTGAAAAGGGGATGTCCCATATTGGAGAGGGTGCAGGCCAGGTTGAAGGACTCCCTGTGCATGAATTTCATGCACGGGGCCTCTAGTCATTATAATAAGCATGAGGTCAGATTTACTCGAGGTGTTGAATGCTAGCATTGCCTTTTTAGAATTTATGTCTTGTACCCTAAAATGTCAAAATACATATTGAGGATAATTTCAGTTAGCTGCACTAATGTAAATGGACTTCTATCTGTAGAAGAGTATGGTCAAAAGATACATCACATTCAGAAAAAAATATTGAACAGTGTTCAACCTTTGTGATTACAACTTATGAGGTAATTTTCAAAAATCAAGAAAAAGGACAATGTAAGAGGAAGGCCAGTTACAATATCTATGACCTCCAAGGAAAGATGATTTTGTAAAGTGTTTTTAAAAAGTGATGGAAGATACTAAAAATATAATTTTAATAATCTAATGATTGGGGGATAAGCCAGTATACTCACTATTTAAGTGGTGCCTAAAGCCACAACTACTTTAAACAATTTGACAAACTTGGAAAACTAGACTCAATACACGTGTTCACTGAGAAGTCTATGGTGAATAGCTTAAAGCCATGGTCATTCCTGGATATTTCAGAAAATATCGCTGTCTGAAAAATCTTTATTTTTTTGTTTTCCTATTTCCCAATTTAGAAGAAATAAACTGGCAACATCATATTAACATATTTACGTGATGAAATATGTAGATGCAGCATAATTTTTGCAGATGGTAGAATCAGAGAATGTATACTGAACAGGAGGAAGGCCTGATATTCGAAATGTCAGTCATGACACTATTTTTGAAATAAATTTCCTGATTGTTTTTTCATTAACGGAACTGAAGTTCTTTTTATTAAAAGCACTTACATGTTTGTATAGAGTATTTGTATGCAGAATTTTGAAAATAAAAACTTTAAAAGAACGTGAAGTGACAATTTAAGGTATATTTATGTGCACATTCTGTTTGTCAGGCACTTCACCAGCTACTTAGTAAAGGGGTATAGCTTCACTACTCACAATAAAGTAGGCACTGCCCTGACCGGTTTGGCTCAGTGGATAGAGCGTCGGCCTGTGGACTGAAAGGTCCTGGATTCAATACCTTGGTTGCGGGCACATCCCCAGTGGGGGGTGTGCGGCGGGGGGTGTGCCGGGAGCAGCTGATTGATGTTTCTCTCTCATCCATGTTTCTAGCTCTCTATCTCTCTCCCTTCCTCTCTGTAAAAAAAATCAATAAAATACATTTTTAAAAAAGTAGGCATTAACACTCCATCTTACAGATGCAAAATCGAGGCTAAAGCAAAATTACTCTCCCAAATGCCCATAGATAGTAAGCGAGAGAATCAGAAATCACATGTGAGTCTGTCTAAAAGCGAAGTTTACTTCCTAACCGTTCTAATTTTCTAACCCTTTAAATTAATTTTTCACTCCATTCCACTGTGCCTTTTCAGATTCTTGTTTTCTATTCTGCTAGCCCCCTTCACCTCCTTAACAATAAAACAATTCCAATTAACAATCTTTAGGGGTCTCTCAAAGGAGGTGAGCTCTAGTTTGTCATAATCTAGATTGGAAGTTCTGTGAAACGGTGCTAACTGCAAGTGCTTTATTTTTACCTCGTGACAGCTGTGATACAGAAAATGCAGAATATTTCAAAAATAGGCATAGTAACGATACCAGCTAAACTAGCTAAATCTTTACAGTCCTTACTATGTGTCACTTGTTAGACCATGTGTTTTACCTGAATTATCTCTTGTAATCTCCATAAAAATCATACAGGTTAGTTATTATTTTGACCCACTTTTATTTATTTATTAAATATATTTTTTATTGATTTCAGAGAAGAAGGGAGAGGGAGAGAGTTATAGAAACATCATTGATCGGCTGCCTCCTGCACGCCCCTTACTGGAGATCAAGCCCGCAACCTGGGCATGTGCCCTTGACCGGAATCAAACCCAAGACCCTTCAGTCCACAGGCCCCTATCCACTGAGCCAAACTGTCTAGGGCTTATTTTGACCCTCTTTTAAAGACGAGAGAATTGAACTTAAATAAATTCCTCAGGGTAACCCAGAATTTGGTGATGAGCACATATACGTCTGTGTGGAATTGGTGTACAGGCTTTGTCTCACTGGATCACTCACCTATTTGTATTAATCGTTACCTTTGTGACATGGACATTTAGGAGGCATTGCATAGTTTTATTTATTTCCTGACTCAAAAGAAACAAAACTTTACCCCAAATATTCTCCAACTGTTCTAGTTTTTGGCAATTTTTAGTGTCTGAGAAATCTAACTAAAATAATTTTATTTCCAGTTTCTTTAATTTTTTAAAAAAAGATTTGTTTTTTAAATTGCCTATTTTTTAAAGATTTTTAATTGACTTTTAGAGTGAGAAAAGGGAGGGAGGGGGAGAGAGAGAGAAAGAGAGAGAGAGAGAGAGAGAGAGAGAGAGAGAGAGAGAGAAATATCGATGGGAGAACGAAACATTGATGGGCTGCCTCCTGCATGCCACCTACTGGGAACCACGCCTGACACCTGGGCATGTGCCATGACTGAGAATGGAACCAAATGGCAGCCCTCAGTACACGGGACGACGCCCAATCACGTGAGCCACACTGGGCAGGCCCTTTCCCAGTTTCTTAAATATTAAGTATTTGAAAGATTTTCTGTTCTTAAAGGTTTGTTTCCAATTATTACCATAAACAACGGTGCCACCTTAGAAGTTATTTTAAAAAGATATGCACTAAGATGATGTTTCCCTTTGACTTAGGAAAGCCTAGCATTTTAAAACGTTACAGACATCTCAACGATGACTTCATTTTAAAATGCTTCATAGAAAAAGGAAAAACATTTGAACTAAAACAGGAAATTTGGCAGTGGGAGCTGTTCGCTGGTAAAAATAGGTGTCTAATTCTGGAGAAATCCATTATTAAGCACTCCAGAGTGAGAAGATAAAAATACAGCATCGCACCACTCTTTGTGTCTGATATTTTGCTGGGGCTCGTAAAGCCGATTTTGATGCAGAAAGTCAGTGTGCAGCAACAAGCAACAGAAGCGACATTTCCTCCTCTTCTGGCTCGTGGGATTTAATTCGCCACGTTGCCATCCATAAAGTCAGGCACACCCCCTCGCAAAGTGCCGGAGAGGTTGGAAGACGTGCAGTTCACGTGTGCTGGTCCAGGCGGGCCTTTCCGCCTGATACACCCAAAGGCAACGCTGCTGAAGCCAATGGCCTCACATTCATCTTTCTTCTTCTTAGGCGGAGGCAATTAAAAGTTTTAAAACTTTACATATGCTGTGTAAAATGTTTAAACACCCTCCTTCCGCGGAGACCACTGGAAGAGTCCCAAGATTTCCTTTCAAGAAAACGTCGTATTAATATTCTCGTGTATTTGAGATGGAACATTTCGTAGCCTTCCGCTGCACCTTTCATTGTTCCTCTGCGCAGTGCACCTGAATCACATTGTGCAACTGGCAGAGTGCCCAGATTTCCCACTCAGGAGCAGTTTCAGGATTTCACTTCTTCTTCTCCTCCTTCTTCTTTCTTTCCTCCCAAACAGCAGGTGCTCTACTTTGTAAACAATGCCAGTCGCCATAATATTATTAGCTTTTGAATTTTTATTACATCCTCGCCTCCCTACATATTTTTAAACTTCAGCGCAAGGAATCTTTCGGCACCAGCTCAGCAGGCTCCCTGTTTCATGAGGAAGATAGATTCCAGCAGATAGAGTACTTCACTGTCATTTATAATTAGAAAGCATAAGATTTACCTAATCATAAAATTAGCCAGTATTTTCAGGTTTGTCTCTAATTTTTTTTTTTTAGGTAATACATTCACATCTGTCCCAGGCAGCATGCTAATTCCCTTTCAGTGCATTCGTTTCACAGATGTTTAACCCTTTTCACCCATTACCTAAAGGGAGCTCTCCTTTGGCTAGTCTTCACTGTGAAGGTTGGAGTTAAAAGCTAGGTTCTTTTTTTTTTTTTTTTTTTTAACATTTCACAAATGGCCAAAGCCCATAAGAACCGATGCGTTCAATTGAGTTATTGTAGCAATCAATATGTATCACTGCATGATCGATTTGGCTTCAGCAGTCAGCATGAAATAAGAAGATGGCTGAGGTGATACAATTGATCATGCTTGTTGTCAAATGTAATTTATTATATTCTCAGCAATGGTGAGCAAACACTGGGCAAGAAAAGTGTTTTGAAACAGCAAGTGCTCAATGTAAGTATTTGTTGAAACAAATCCACATAAAAAATATCCCCATTGTCCTCCGAATTTAAAGTTTTATCCCCTATAATACTATACAGTTATGAAATTTTTGTAAAAAACTTCTCTAAAATCAGTTCAAGTCACTCTTGGAAATACCGAATTAAGCTAATCCACAATGAATTGAGAAGAATTGCTGTGTGTAACCGATGAAAAACAAGAAATTATTTCCGGCCCAAGTCTAGATATTCCTTTCACTTTCCATTTTCTGAGATGAATTTGAAGATAACACTCAGTATAAATAATATTAAAATTTTTCCCCCTTCAGGTTGTGGGGGACTTGCCATTAGCTAAGCAAAGGGGAGAGAGATCCAGCTATTTTAATTCTACAGCGATGATCTTTCCCGTTAAACTGCATTGAGAGCTACATTTTTTCCAGATCACTTCAATAAGTGAAAACCCAACAGAGAACAGATGCAATATAAGAGCCATACAGGAAGAAAAAAAATTAAAAATCCTCTATTCTCCCTGCAGATTTACAACCATAAATCTATTAGCATTATTTTCCTTTCTCCTCTCTTCCTCCTTTTTTTTGTTTGTTTGCTTTGTTTTGTTTTGCTTTTGCATCCCAAGCCAGATCTCAAGTTCTCTGAAGCAACTCTTAATCAAGCTCCCCAAAGGCCTACGACTGCACGCAGCAATTTCTCCCCTGCTCTCAGCACAGATGTTTCCAGCACATTCCATTACACCTACATGCCATTACAGCTAATGGCTTACTCTGATGAAGAAAGCTGCTTTCTGCTCAGTGCAGCAAAGGGGAAAATTTCCTCCTGTACAGTTCGATCCCGGCAACAATGAGATGTGGGGGCAGGTGGTACAACAGAACTCTCTGATGTTAATTACATACTGTATTACCCCCAAATTTGGCTGGTCATTAATTATGCTAATTTACCTTCTTGAAAATGAGCACCATCCATGTGAACATTTGAGCAGATGATAGCAAAACGTAGTCTATCATAGCTGCTTATAAACCTCTTGAACCCTTTGAGCCATCCAAAGAAATGTTGACCAGTCTTGGACATAGCTAACTTCAGAAGAAATGGTTCCTGCTTAATTTGGTACCCCTCACGATAAATATTCCGATTTTTCAGAAAAATAATAATGGCAGGAAGCGATTTCTGCAAGTCCTGGGTAGGAATGTATTTCATTATTATTTTAAAATGTATTAAATCTAAAAGAATAAGTATACGATCTAAAACATCAAAGAAAAAAAAAGGTTAGTTTACTTTGCGCTGAATAAAAATCATAAGGTTCTTTTGGAGCAGAAAAGGTGGAGGAAAAGTGGAAAATAAAACTTCACTGGCAGTGTTTAAAATTTTCATGACATGGAGAGCTGCACTGGTTCTCTCCTATGCATTTTTCATTGAGTTTTGATAAAGGGAGATGAGCATTATCTTTAACAGCCCCTACAGTTGTAGATTGTATTTTTAAATTTATTACCTCATAAAAAATTAACACGTGTCTCCTTCCAACTCAAGCTCAGGTTTTACTATATTGATCATCAGTGTAATAAAGTGCGCGAATCAGGGTAGGCTATTTTTCCCTGAGTTAAATACATATGAATTAAGTACAATTTCATTTCGATCTGTAGACATTGATTGGATTTCAGGAGTAAACAGGATATCTTTTCTATGAACAGCCTCCCTTTCCTCTTTAAGGCTGCTGTTTCCTTCTCTCCATCTCCAAGAAGCCATCATCATATTAACATAGATGACAATCTGGCAAGGAGGTGCTGATCAAAGATAAATTTCACACTCTCACTTCGAATTTTCTAATTACACCATCTGTGTCAGACTCTTTCGCGGCAGTTCTGCCCAATCTGTCAAATGCTGCGTGCCTATGGGAATGCAGAGGAGCTGAGAAAACCTCCTTGTCTCCCCCCACCCTCCCCGACAATCCATCACCCCCAATCGGAGCTGGGCAGATATATTAGTCTAATTGGGGACTGGAATGAAGTTTACAGGTTGCATCGGAGATGAGGTGTTTTGGGGATGCAAGACATGAGCCTGCAATTTGAATAATAGTACGGGGCCTGCCCCAGCATGTCTCCGAGCAGGCGGAGAGCAAGCCATGCATGCAGTATCAGGATGGGAGGGGGGAAGACGAGAGAACCATTTCTAAAGGAATCGCGAACGACAAAAGTGTCTCCTCTCATTTCTCTCCTTTTTAAAGTAAATGATTGTGAACAGGCACTGATGGAAGGCGTTCATCCTTTTATTGTAATGTTATAAAACGTAAGTATAAGGAGTTAAACACAATGACCCAGTTGATGTGGCCAGATCTACTTGAATCAAGGCCCAACAAAAACAAAAAAAATACAATAGTTCTTCCTAAATAACACAAATTAGTTCTTGTGGAATATACATGATGCTCCCAATTGGACATAACAGATTAAAAACAAGAGACACTGAAGGCTACAAGTATATGTTGGATTTTAAGATCAACTTTGATCTCTTTTTTTTTATTATTGTAATTTAGGATAAAAAAAAAAAAGTCCATGAAATACCAAATGACTGCCCTTTCAAACTAGAGTCATGGCATAATAACTATTTCTAGTTATTGATTTCTCTCTGCTACATGTCACTGCCTTTAAGTCATGTTGCAACTGATGCCAAGGTATGTGACTAAACATAATAAATCATTTTTAACTTTTCAAGGGCATACTCTTATGTGTGTTTATCTAAAAATGGTACTTCTATGAAACCCAGGAGAGCCATCCTTTATTTTTTCATATAAAAAGTTCTTGTAATAATAATACTTCTGTTGCCCTTGAGAAATTTGTAATCACTTTGTATCCTAGTTATGGTCAAATAAGAAAGTCTATGGTAAAAGGGAAACAGGAAAGCAATGTCAGACAATTTGACTCTGGACCAAGCTGTGTTAATTACTTTTCTGATTCTCTGTTTTCTATCAACTTCACTCTTCTCATTTCATACATTTGTGGCATATGCATGGAAAAGCATCTTAAAGATGAGACAATGTCTCCAACATGATAATATCATGTTGTTGATGCATTTAATTATAGTTAATTGGAGAGATATTTTCCCAAATATACTATCCCAATATCCAAAAGCATCAGAAGAACCCCTCCTATAGGCATTTTATCCTCTAAGAAATCAAATTTGGAAGAACGGGGATATGTCTGACAATTCTGTCTTGCATACTGTATATGATCACAAGCTGTTTATTAAATAGCACTGGCATATTTAATATTCATAAGGAAAGGAAAATGCTATTTGAGTCACGGAGCAAACCAAACTGATGATACTGACACGACTGCATTTTAGGGAGGCAAATCTAACAACCGGTGCCTTTAGCATTTTCTTGCTTCTGAAAACCAGGACTTTGCCATCAAATATTTATACAAACTTTGCAGGTTTTTTTTTTAGATTCTAGAATGTATCCTTTTCAAATAATGGACAAGGCAAACTCAATATGGACAATTTCTCAACAACTCCCTTGTGAGGATATGTGTAGGTAAAATTTAAACCTTAAATTTAAAGCTTATGGAGACTGTCTTCTGCAACCTTGGTAATATATCCTTGGGAATACTGATTTTATGAGAATTTAGAGTTTGTTGATTTATTAAGATGTAAAATCACCACTAGCTTCTTTCTCATAAGTATATATACAAATATACACATTAATATATGTCACAGCTATCTATCTATCCATCCATCAATTATCTTATCTATTATAACTTGAGTATT
Organism: Murina feae; assembly: GCA_004026665.1. Taxonomy (NCBI): domain Eukaryota; kingdom Metazoa; phylum Chordata; class Mammalia; order Chiroptera; family Vespertilionidae; genus Murina; species Murina feae. The sequence continues at coordinate 11,084 of PVJC01006680.1, read as the reverse complement.
TAGAGAAAATATAAAAAGAGCATTATAGATGATCAAGTTATAGCCCAGAGGCTGGACATACAAAGAAAACACCAAATAAATCTATCCTTTGCATTGAAGAGTGGAAAGATGAGGAAAAAACTAAAAACAGTATTCAATTTCATGAGGAGTAAAAATAGTGTTTTTCATATCAAACCTCCTGAATACCCTAACATGGACATCTGTGAAGGTTCCACTGAGCACATGTTCTCATTGAATTACTTAACCACATTACCTGCTGATTCACATGTGAAGAACATTAGGTATTAGCAGAAGCTAACTATCACCATTCAACAGCATAAAAGATCTAAAACCTATCTTTGGTCTTATTTATTCTCATGAGTTCCTAGGCAACTGGAAATAAAATATTTAAAAATCCTGTGCGCTTTTAGAGAAAGTAAATGACCACTTCCATCATTATTTGCAGAAGTGTATATTTCTAGAGTATTAACTTCTCTCCATTCTGCTTAAAGAACATCTATATATATAAAACCCTAATATGCAAATAGACAAATGGTGGAACCAAACAACCAGTTGCTATGACGTGTGTTGATCACCAGGGGGTGCACATGGTGGGCATCAGCAGCAGGCTGCAGAGCACAGAACATGGCGGGCATTGGCTGTGGCGGGATTGTGGAGCTGGTGAGTGGGGACACCAGACCAAGGCGGGGTGCCAGTCACTGCCATCGAGGCGAGACTCTGGTGGTTACTGAAAATTCTTCGCTCCTGTGTGCCACGGCCCCACCTGGCACTTGCACCTGCTGCCGATGCCAGCCCTGCTCGCACCCACTGCCAGCACCGGAGTCATTGCTCACACCCAGCGCCAGCCCTGATCACTCGGCACTGTCAGCAGGTGTGAGCTGAGGCTGCCAGCCCCAATTGCCCCTCAGGGATTCTCCACCTCCCCCTACTCCTGAGGGGTGATTGGGGCAGCAGCTGCCACTCACACTCCGCTCCGCTGGTGCTGGCCCCAATCACTCCACGCTGTTAGTGGGTGCGAGTGGGGCCAATGTCATCAGTGCATGGGAGCAGCAGTGGTGGGAGCAGGCCTTCTGGCAGACAGGGGATTGGAGGCCAGAGAGGGAGGACTGGGCAGGGGTGTGGAGGATGGGCTGATACTCGCCCCTGTGCCCACCGCAGCCTCGCAACCCACAGTTCCTTTTAAGGTGCACAAATTCATGCACTGGGCCCCTAGTTGGCTATAAAATAGATCTGTTATAATGAATAATCTTCAAATTTAAAATTGAGCTATTGCAGGTGATGCTTTACTTATATGAATATTTTTTTCCTTGATACATATTAGCTAGATCTTTAACACCTCTAAATATTTACAATGTAGTTTCAGGTTTGAAATTACTTGTGTTTAAATAAACATCTTTGGAAAGTTCACTATTTCATTTTATCACAAACACCTTAAGACATGAAATGCTTTACATCTTTTCTAAATTCACCGATAAAGCTAAGAAAACAGTTGATTGTTGTGAAGAAGGAAAAGGATGTAGAGACTTGGGAAAATCAATAACAGTCTCTTAACCATTCACAGTCACTTCTGCAATTTGGTTTCTGCCCAAACACCCACTTCCATGTCATGTTTCCATTAAGCACTAAGAACTAAAAATAAAGGGAATATATCCCAGCTACGTAACCCAGTCCAAGGAAGCATGCATTCTTATTTCAGTAATGCTTCAATGTATAAATATTTTAAGATTAAAGATTATTTTGTGTTTTCTGGCTCACTAAAACTCTACAACTAGAAGTATAATATTTACAAAAAGAAGGGTAACATTTTGGGCCAGTATTCACAGAGCTGTCTCCTAGAGAAGGCACTAAAGATGGTATGCCTCCAGCTTCACCTCCATCGTCCTGGAAACTAAATGGGGAAAAGCCCTACTGCCAATTCTATTTTGTCTTGATCACTGTCCAATCCCACCCCAACCTACGTTTCACACCCCACTTAGAGCAGGCTGGGAGGGACACCCAAAGATTTGGAAATAGGCTCAAAGCTTATCTAGACTCTCCAGACATCAGCAGTGTTAAAAACAGGACTTTTAAAAATAACGTTTCCAGCTCTTCCTGCTTCTGGTCAAGCCAAAAATTCCTTACAAACTGTTGTTCTCATGGAATTTTGGCACTTCCTCTGCAAGACACAGCCAGAATCTTGAGGTGCAAAGGGATGTAGAAATTAAAACTGCTTGAAAAGTTTCAAATCAGGACCACAACAAATGTTAGGAGAGCGCATCTAACAGGGCTAGAGTTCACAAGAACGCTAAATATAAGAGCATAGTTTCCCTAATTATACAGTTGAGGTCCAGCCAATCTCCCTATGATTCACTCTCATCATGGGCGTTTTAATCAGAATCTATGGGATAGGCATGTAGATTTTCAACTGGCAACTTTCCAATCAATCCAATCTATGATTTTAAAAAGTTTCAAAGTACTCTTTACCGTTAAAGGCGTTGCTTACCACCACCAAACACAATTGACTGGCAAACAGAAAGAATAGTAAGAGTATAAAAAAAATGAGCCTGCGATTTTTTAAAATAAATAATATTGGTTTAAAAAATGAAAAGTTTTCTATGAAATTTTAAAGAGCTGCTAACTAAGAATGAGATTTCATCATGTAAGTGCAGATGGTCCCTGACTTACAATGGTCTGACTTACGATTTTTCGATTTTACTATGGTGCAAATGCAATACAAATTTAGCAGAAACTGTACTCCGGGTTTTGGATTTGGTCTTTTCTCAGGCTAGCAATACTTCCTCATGACGCTGGACAACTGCAGTTGAGCCACAGCTCCCAGGCAGGTGCGTGATCACCAGGGTCAACAACCATACTCGATAGTATTGCCATTGTGTCAGATGAGCTTGCCCAACTGTAGGTGGATGCAAGTGTTCTGAGCAGGTGTAAGGTAGGTTAGGCTAAGCCATCACGTCAGTAGGTTAGGTGTGTTAAATGGATTTTTGAAGTAATGATATTTTCAACCTATGACAGGTTTATTTGGGATGCAACCCTATCTTAACTCCAGGAGCGTAGCTTCAGTCAGTGATAAAATATAGTAATTGAAATGTACAGTTAGTGTACCAATAGGTACTAAGGATGGAAATGCAGACTAGTAAAGCTTTTCATTTTCCAAGGTATTCTACAAATGTCCCCCCGTTCACAGACATGTTTTGAAAATTCCATTGTATTAATGGTCATTGTTTTGTGAACCTATTGATTTATGAAAGCATTGTCTGACGGGATGATTAAAAAAAAGGGCAGATAAAATTACAGCCACTTTTGGTACATTTTTTTAGTCAGAAAACTTTATTCCCTACTTAGATTGTCTTCTCTCAAATGATTTCCTCTTCACAATTTAAAAATGGCATCTAGTTATGATCAGTTTTTGTAACTATCGTTAGTGGGAATGTGGCCCTTGTCCCACTCCTATCTTCTGTATTCTTGATGGAATCTGCCCTTTCCCAATGTACCCAGAATGTCCTCAACTCAATGGAAATACCACAAGTGATCTGACTCACAGAAAATGGATAAAACTTCAGTTTACTGTTTTATAATATATGCCCCTATTTTAGCATTCATTTTATGATAATCACCAGTAGATACAGACAAATCTAAGAGAATGGAGAAGGTGCTATGCTGTATGCAACAATATTACAACCATGGATGTCGAAATATCTAAAAAGGTTCTCCCCCAATTTTCTGTGGACAGATGTTTGCTCTCTCAAGAAACACTGAGAGCTATGGGCTCCCTCAGAGAACTGCTGTCATGGGCTGTGGATGTGGAAGTATGTAGCATGCACCAAGGTAGAAGATTTCTTTTCCTAGACTCTTTCTCTGACTGTCATAGCTTCAGTACTAGATCTTTGCATTGTCAAGAGATGTAAGAGAAGTCAGGCATGTCTCTTTCCACTGAAGGATCTCTTTAACCAGCAGAGTAAACAAGGGATTTAATCATCCAGGAGAATGATGAAGCTGTCTTCTATGTAGGCAGAATCACATACAGTCTGGCTCAAAGTTCAGTGTCTAGGATTCTTTGCCTCAGCTCTTCATCTTGAAAGTACCTGATACATCCCTGCAGCAGCTAGGCCCTCACCATAATCTGAGGGCAAGCCAGCTGTGCCCATCAAAACCATTCACAGCGTTCCTTGATTGTCCTGGATAGTCGCCCAAATCTTTTCCTTTGCCACACACACACACACAGTCCCATTCGCTACCATCTCTCCTAGCTTAGACTTTGCTTTTTGTTTCTCTTGCTTTTAATGTTTGGCATGATTGGTAAACTTCAGTTAAGACTCACCTCTATGGCTCTTGTCACTCCAGGTTGCAGTACCTTGGCCAGCATACCCTGCTTTTGCTGGGGGGTCTCAACTCCTAGCTCTGTCCGTTGCCTGGTACCCTAACCCCAACACCCCAACCCTCAAACCCCAGGTTACCAACCAAAAGAATTCAAGCAATAAAATGGTATCAATTAAATTCTGATCTTAATATATATATATATATATCTCAGTAATATTTTTCCAAACTTGCCTATTGCACATTGAGTTAGTTTTATTGTTCTGACTTATATTTTGGTTATTTAGACTTGAAAGGAAAGTTGGATTAAAGTAAAGACCAAAGGCAAATCAAACAAAACACTGAGTTAGATGAGATATAAGTACCACAGGTGCTGAGATTAGAGGAGGAGTTGGACTTTTTCTCCCGCAAGCACAGTTGTGTTGAACTAACATTTATGGGACACTTTCTATACGGCTGACACTGAGCTAGGTGCTTATTCATGAAGTCTTTATCTTTTCAGATGGATGACTAAGTCCACTTGCGTTTCTTTTCACTTAGGCCATGCTTCCTTTCATGTAGGCGCAACAAAGCTCTGCTCTGTAGTATTCATAAGGTGTCCACATCTGCATAACACCTTGCTACCAAAAGGAACAATAAAAGGCAAGTGCAAATGACCAAGGCCCTGCCCTCTGGAACTTTACAATCAATAACAGATGGGTGGAGAGGTATGGACCTGAGACCTGCCCTCCAATAAATACTCAGCAAGCTGAAAGGTGAAGGGAGACCCAGAATCAAGGTAATCCAACCGCAGGATCAGTTGCCTCTAAATCCACAGGGTCTGCCTCGGAAAACAACCAGCTAAAATTCTGTCACTGTGAAGGAGTGAGGTGGAGGGTAGGGTGTAATCATTTTAACCTGGGCAAGGACAATCTACCCAGCTTTAGATTTGCCTAGTCTCCTTACTCATCCGCTATCAGCTGTCTTCCATCAATTTGAAGCAAGGCTTTTAATCAGCTGTCAAATTAGTGAGTTCTTCTGTTCCTCTGAGTATTTTGTTTAGCTATCATGTCACTCTTTGCTGTTTCACTCACTTTACATGTGTGTTGAGAGAACTGGGGTGGGAGCCAGGCTTTCAGTCATGCAGACCATCTCAATGCATACAGTGATGGAAAAGTGGCTTGGACGTCTATTTCAAAATGACTATGCTTTTCAATAATGTTTCAAAGGAAAATAAAATTAGGAGTGGAGGCATAGTAAGGTGCTTTCTATAGTCAAGAAAAAGACATTTCTTTATATTTCAAAGCTTGGACTAATAGTAAATTAGTATAAATTGGCTTGGCTTCTTTCAGTTCAGCTTATTAAATAACAACATTCTGTATAAGGAAAAAAAGTTATGTAATATGTATGGCTATGCATGAAATGGCTAAAATATATTTAGACTATCTGAAGGCCAAGAAAGTAAAGAGGGAGAGGGGATATTTGCTGGGGAATCTTCTATTGTAAATGCATTAAAATATAAATTAATGGTGGAATGATCTTAGCCCAACATCACATAAGGAGTATAAAATCGGAAAAATAAGAATGGTTATTTTCAGAAAATTTTAACCTTTTTCTTGCAAACAGCCTGGCCACTTAGTATTGCATTCACACATATACCTTCTTACACAATTGCTTACTCTAAAGGGAATTTCAGTTCTACGAGGATGTGGGCATTGAAAATATTATTTTCTGTCTTGTCAGAATTTTTCTTTTCAGAGATGCACTATCCCTTTACAGCTTATTACTCAGAGAGAAAAGTATTAATAGAGAAGCAGTTCCTGTCCAGTTCTGATGTCAAACTCTGCTGAGAAATCAAGAGCCCTGCTGGTCTAAAAATCTACCACACTCTTCCTTTTTGTGGTGGCTATCCTGCTCGGCACTGCCAGTGATATGTGTGTGCTATCTATATAATAAAAGCCTAAGTGACCGTTATGGTGGAACAACCAGATACGCACAGACCTCCAGCGGGTAGATGCTCAACACAGGAGCTGCACCCTGGTGGTCAGTGCACTCCCACGGGGGAATGCCGCTTAGCCAGAAGCGGGCTCATGGCTAGCAAGTGTAACGGCGATGGCGGAAGCCTCTCTCACCTCCATGGCAGCGCTAAGGAACAGCGAGCTGAGCAGTAAGGAGCAGCAGGTAGGCAGGCGGTAAGGAGCGAGGGCACAGGTCAGGCTGAGGGACTCCTCCCCCCCTCTCCAAGTGCATGAATTTTGTGCACCGGGCCTCTAGTATAATTATATTGTCCAGGGATTTGTGCAACTCTGTTGCATATTTCACAGCTTTCTCTGGGTCTGCTTATTAAAACTACATGTTACATGTCTAATAATGAAATTCAAATTGCGCCAAACATGAAACCCTGTGGTGCAATGTAGGAAAAGGAAGCCTGAGCCATTTGAACAGATTGACCGAAGGACAGAACTGCGTGTATTGTAATGAGCTGGGGAGGTGCGTCGGGTTGCTTTCCCACGTTTGAGACTGTGTCACCTGCCTTCCTCTCGACGTCGAAAGCCCCGTCTGCTCCCATGGAAAACTTGGATGTGTTTCATACCATCGTGCTCTCATCCAAGGAAAGGCAGTGGTACAGGGAAGGAGGGGGCCTTGCTGTTGGTTTACAGATCATCTGAACACCCATGGGATGCTTTTCAGAATCCAAACAGAATTCAAAACATAAACATTCCACGTCATTTGTTGTTTCCATACATCATTTGCCTCTTAAAAAAAAAAAAAAGACTGAAAAAAATTTTTAATGTGTGACTAACAGTGGCAGAGAGTGGGTGCCAACAGCTCTCTGGATGGCTTTTTATCTCATCCCCTTAGTGAAAACAGTTAACTAGGCACTGGTGAGAGATTCTGTAACTGCACGACGCAAAGCTGGCGCCAATGCCAAGTGCGCACGCCAGATGTGGGAATACGTTCTGGAGCGCAGCATCAGCAGCCCCCACAGGCAGGCACAGCCATTAATCTCCAGGCCCCTGGGAGTTCCCGGTAGCGCTGTAAACGCTGGCCCTGCCAAGGCTGCATCAGATAAAGCTATCAGTGCATTGTAAAAAAAGACACAAAACCTCTTTCACGGGCTGCACTGATCAAGCAATTACAACCATTGACTACATTAAGCAAAGAAACAGTGGGGTGCCCTATAAAATTGACTGCCAACTTGAATAATCAATAGACTCCATGTAGAGTAAATTAAATAACTGAAAAACTATTTGGAAAAGCCGAAGTTAAAAAGCTAATCAGTAATCCCTCATCCATGGCAAAACAATACTGCTTCCAAAAGATGGTGGGGTCAGGCCTCCTTCTTATCCCTGGGAAATGCTGGGATGGCCACTGGCTTGGGGAAGGGAAGGCTCTTCCCTCTGTCCTCCTGCTCCTTTACCGCTGTCCCTGTCACATGAATGCTGTTCACAACCCACCGATGTGCTCTTGCTGCCATCCGTAGCTGTGTGCACACCCAAAGCAGGAAGGTTTTTGAGTTCTGGCTAGAGGCATTCGGGTTTGACACGGTTCATGGCTGGGCCTCAGGTTCGCAGTAGCAATGAGGATTTTTTCTTCTCTATTTAGAATAATTGGGGATTTGGGGATTTGTAATCACTAGATTTTATTTAAAATAATGCCATGAGGGCAAGAGATAGAGCTGCATGAAAGCCCTTTTTAATATTTTGCTGTGCTACCTGGTCACCATCTTAGAAGATTGAGCAACCAAATTCCACATTTCTTTCCCCATAAGCTGTTTTGTTGTTATTGTTGTGTGTTTTTTTTAAATCATTTTTGCTCCAACGGAGAGTAAACATTCAGAAAAACAAACATTAATTTATACTTTATGTTACTGGCGACAAGAAAAGTGTGCGTTACTTTGTAAGAAATTAGTTTTTCATTTACACACACACACATTTATGTGTTTTGTTTAGGGCTAGAAAAAAACCATTTATAAACAATTTCCATATTGTCTTTTTAGAAAATCCAGGAGAGAAAAAAAATGATAAAAATATGAAAATAATTTTTCCTCTTATGCATTAAAACCAAAATGAAAACTACCCAAGCCATTTTAGTGGATTTCCTTCATGATTAAAATGTAATGGTAATAATTCCATTCTAGTGGATTTCCTTCATGATTAAAATGTAATGGTAATAATTCCAGAAGTCAAGTTAGTTGGTAGCAATATATCTGGATAGAATTGGAAAAATTACCAAGATTTATGTGTGCTTAACAAAGATATTTTCCGCCACAAGAGAAAAAAAACATTCAAGCCATTATTGCAGAGACAATGTAATTTTCTTTGTAGTCTAGCCTATTTCTGAAAACAATATACAATAGTAATAATACGAAGACACGTACAGCACTGATGAATATTGTTGAGCAGTCATTATTGCCATTCCCACTGAATGAGAAGATCACCTGATATGATGAACAATTTGCCTATTAAAGAAAATAATATTGAGGTGTATTTAATGTGACATTTGAATGAACTCTTAACGACATTCATGTTCTTTGGAAACAGATAGGCAACAAACTGCAGGATGAATTTGAAAATAATTGTCCGTAGTAAGGCTTTGTGAACCAAGGTATCTAGGAAATAACTTAATGGCATTATTTTTAACGCACTGATGGGTTTTATCGAGCCTCCTACATTGCAACACAATAAATTAGGTGTCAAGAAACAGTTTGTTTTTACAACATTGCTTCCTTTCCTATTAAATCTAATAAGGACAAAATCCTCTGAAATGGTGAATTTAATGAGCGAACTTTATTTTTTAAAAAAATGGCACAAGGAAAAGGAAAAATACGATGAACTAAAAATGATTATGTGTCACAATAAAATTCTCCAACTTGTCTGCTGATGAGATGATAACATTGCTCATAAAAGCAGGAAGAAAGTGCAGCTGAGCTCTTGATAAAATGGCTTCTTGAAAACTATTGTATTTACTTCTTATTAGATTCTGAGCTCACATAGATCTTGATTGTTGAAAGCTTGGGTATGTCAAAGCTTTAAGATCATCAATTACATTACTCATAATTTCCACATCTGCCTTTTCTGCTACAAGTAAGAGAGGTTGGGGGAGGAAGAGAGGGAGGGAGGGAGAGGTAGAAGGAGAGGGAGAGGGAGGGAGGGAGAGAGAGGGGAGAGAGAGAGAGAGAGAGAGAGAGAGAGAGAGAGAGAGAGAGAGAGACAGAGACAGAGACAGAGACAGAGACAGACTGACTATTATAACAGCCTTCTAGCAACTTGGTTACTCAGAGTCCCTGTTACAATATGCACTTGAAATGCTTTTAAGATGTGAACCTAACTGCAATTTTCAGTTACATGGAACTGCTCCTTCCTGCATGGACAGCATTTGGTAATAATAGAAATAAAATGGCCAAAGACCTGCCAAATGAGCTAGGAGAAACAGAGGGCCACCCGAACACCTAGACGCCTGCAGAGCCAAGGAAAGCTTGCCATTGCTGTACCTTCCTACTCGAAATTAGCTTTGTGGGAGCTACTGCGCATTTTAATTTAAACAAAATACTAATTAAAATGGCCGCCATGTAATGGAGCAGCCATTTGGTTATGTGTATGCTAGGGAGAAGCTGGCTGTGGGAAATAAGAACCCAGAAGATTCTCACTGTCCATATTGCCAAAGCAGCACAATGCCCGCCCCCCCCCCCCGCCCCCCAATACCTTGTTTCTTAATTCCTAATGGAGAGGACATCTTAGGGGCAGTTTTCACAATCTTCTGAACATTTGCTCTGTGTTCAAGGTTCAAGTGTCCTGACAGGAGTAGGTTAAAATAACCAGTTATCTTTCAATAAAGCAGCTCAAAGCACAGAATTGTACACATAAATATTTACTTGGTTTCATTGGATCTTACCACACTCAAGGAATGGAGCGTGCGATGGTCACATAGTTGATGAAGTGGGAATTCCAGGTTCAATTTATGAAAAAAAATCTGTATTCATTTTGATTGTGGAGTGTTTTTTTTAAGAAACAGGTTTGCATATACACATATTCAAGCACGCACACACACACAAACAATTATGAACATGTTTTCTCATAAGTTCAAAAACAGCATATTTGAAGGCCACATTGCAAATCTTGGGAAAGGGAGTAGGGAGAAGACTAAGGAGATATTTTTCTAAAAAACTGACTCCTCTTGGAGAAAAGCCTATTCTCTGCAATTATACCTTTTAAATAACACTTCTCTCTCTCTCTCTCTCTCTCTCTCTCTCTCTCTCTCTCTCTCTCTCAATAATTTGCTCTGACATCACAACTGGAGAAGATCAAAGGTCTCATGTAATAGCTATTGAACACAATAGCTAGTGAGTGTTTTGGGTATCCACTCTCCAAATTTTAAGACATTTATTCCAAATATATATGAACCCCTATGTTCATTCTGGCATATTCACGGTGGCCAAGACATGGAAACAACCAAAGTGTCCCTTGATAGATGACTGAATAAAAAAGATGTGATATATATGAATACTACTCAGCCATAAGAAAAGATGAAATACTGCCATTGGCATCACTATGAGTGGGTCTTAGAAATGTCATGCTAAGAGTAATAAGTCAGACATAAAAATTGAAGAAATTTACTCGTCTAATATAATAAAAGAGTAATATGCAAATTGATCGTTACCTGAGACACCTAAGCCACACTCGCCAGCCAAGCCACGCCTCCCAGCCAACCAGAGCAGCTGTATGTAAATTAGCCCAGCCAAGATGGAGGCCGGCAGCCATGGAGCTAGAGCAAACCAGAGGCTTCTGTTGCAA